>CAUYON010046555.1:0-15617 GCA_963573935.1 Arctocebus calabarensis
CTTTATATAGTGATCAAGAAAATGCCATGAAGGCTATCTGTAACAGTACGATCAAAACATTTCTGAATGTATATGAATCGTGCCCTATGATTGCACCAATGTACAGAATTATGATTCAATAAAATTATAAAAAAAAAAGGACAATAAAGGGAATGGATAAGAAACTGGAAAGACAGAACTAAAAGTCAGATGAGTGATAAGTAGAATATGGAAAAGATATGGATAAGCTTAAAGAAATGCACAAAACAATCAGGGAATTTAAAGAAGCAGTAGAAAGTATCAAAAATAGATTAGACTACAGAGAAGAAATAACATCAGAGTTAGAGGATAAAGTCTTTGAGTTAACACAGATAGATACAGAGTCAGAAAAGATGAGAGAGAAAGCAGGGCAGGTACTTAGAGAAGTATGAGATGCCATGAAGTGTTCAAACATATGGATGATAGGAATCCTTGAAGGGGAAGAACATTGCCTCAAAGGTACAGAAGCCCTACTGGAGACTATGATAAATGAAAACTTCCCAAGTTTTACTAAATATCCTGACACACTCCTTTCAGATGGATATCAAACCCCAGGTCATCTCAACTCTAACAGAGCCTCTCCAAGACACATTGTAATGAACCTGTCCAAAGTCAATATAAAGGAGAAAATTCTGCGAGTAGCTAGGAATAAGTGCCAATTGACCTACAAGAACAGAGCCATTAGGTTAGCAGCAGACTTTTCAAATGAAATTTTCCAAGCCAGAAGAGCATGCTCATGCACCTTCAATATTCTTAAAATAATTTTCAGTCTAAAATTCTGTATACTGCTAACCTAAGCTTCAAAATTGATGGAGAAATCAAATATTTGTAGACATACAAGCACTGAGGAAATTCTTCACAACAAGACCAGCTCTACAGGAAATATTTAGATCTATTCTCAACACTGCACACCACCCTAGACCAACACTAAAGTAAACACCTAGAAGCTAAAGGTCAAAACTCAGCTTCCACAATTGTGCAAAGTATGAATCTACACTAAAGACATTCTCATAACATGATGAGTAAAATTCTACCACACTTATCAATAGTCTCATTAATTTCAATGGATTAAATTCCCCACTGAAGAGGCACAGGCTGACTAACTGGATAAAAAAAAATTAAAAAGCCATCCATTTGCTATTTCAAGGAGACACACCTAGCCTTGAGGATAAATCAAGCCTTGGGGTAAGAGATAGAAAACTGTATTTCAAGCAAATGGAAATCACATGAAAGGAGGGTTTGCAGTCTTATTCTCAAATACAAGGAGATTCAAAGCAACCAAAGTTAAGAAAGACAAAGATGGTCACTACATACTGGTCAATGGAACAATACAATAAGAATATTTTAAATATTTATGCACCTAACTTAAATGCTCCCAAATTTATGAAACAGACCTTGGGGGGTCTGAGCAATATGATATCCCATAACACCATAATACTGGGGACTTTAATTCCCCTCTGAAAAAAGTGAACATATCTTCTAAACAGAAACTAAACAAGAACACAAAGGACTTAAACATGACTTCAGAACATATGGGATTAATAGACATATACAGAACACATGATCCCAAAGCAAAAGAATATTCTTTTTTCTCATTAGGTCATGGTACATACTCCAAAATATATCACTTTTATCCTAGGATACAAATCAAACCTCAGAAAAATTAAAGTAATAAAAATTATATGATGTCTCTTCTCAGACCACAATATTATAATGGCAAAGCTCAACTCTAACAAAATCATTCATCCTCACACAAAGTGTTGGAAACTAAACAACCTTTTGCTGAATGATAGCTGGGTTCAGGAAGAGATAAAAGAGGAGCTTGTTAATTTCCTCAAACATAACAACAATGAAGATACAAGTTACCAAAACCTCCAGGATACAGCAAAAGCAGTCCTGAGAGGAAAATTTATTGAGCTAGATGCCTATCTTCAAAAAACAGAAAGTGTTTTAGCACACTCACCCTTATGGAACTGGAAAAAGAAGAACAATCTAACCCTACACTCAGCACAAGAAAAGAAATAGCTACAATTAAATCAGAGCTTAATGAAATTGAAAATAAACAAAAAAAAAAATCATTCAGAAAATTTACCAAACAAAAAGTAGTTTTTCTGAAAAAGTAAATAAAATAGATAAACCTTTGGCCAGAAAGGTAAAATCTAACTAGAAACATAAAAGGAAAATCTCAATCAGGAATGATAAAGGGGAAATAACAACAGATGCCACAGAGATACAAGAGATTATCTCTGAATGCTACAGAATGTCTATGCCCAGAAATTTGACAATGTAGAGGAAATAGATCAATAGTTGGAATCACACCCTCTCCCTAGACTTAGCCAGAAAGAAATAGATTTTCTGAACAGACCAATATCCAGCACTGAGATCAAAGACAAATAAAAATCTCCCAACCAAAAAAATGCCCTGATCAGGATGGCTTCACACCAGAATTCTTACCAAACCTTCAAAGAAGAGCTTATACCCATACTCCAGAAATTATTCCAAAAAATTGAGGAAGAAGGAATCTTTCCCAACACATTCTATGAAGCAAGCATCACCATGACACCAAAACCTGGAAAAGATCCAACTAAAAAGGAGCACTTCAGACTAATTTCACTAATGAATGTAGATGCAGAATGTCTCAATAAAATCCTAGCCAATAGTTTACAGCTTATCATTAAAAAAGTCATATATCACGATCAAGTAGGATTCATCCCAGGAATGCAAGGCTGGTTTAACATATGTAAATTCATAAATGTAATTCACTATATCAACAGAAGCAAAAACAAACACCATATGATCCTCTAAACAGATACAGAAAAAGCATTCAATAAAATTTAACATCCTTTTCTAATTAGAACTCTAAAGAATATAAGCATTGGCAGTGCATTTCTTAAACTGATTGAAGCCATCTATGAAAAACTCACAGCTAATATACTGAATGGAGTAAAACTGAAAGCTTTTCCACTCAAAACTGGAATGAGACAAGGATGTCCTCTATCACCACTACTATTCAACATAGTGCTGGAAGTTCTAGCCAATAAAGTCAGGAAAGAGAAGTTAATGAAGGGCATCCAAATGTGGGCAGAGGAAGTGAAACTCTCCCTCTTTGCTGATGATATGATCTTATACTTAGAGAACCCCAAAGACTCAACCACAAGACTCCTGGAAGTCATAAAAAATATAGTAATATCTCAGGATATTAAAACAATGTCCATAAATGAGTAGCCTTTGTATATGCCAATAACCACAAAAATAGTAATAAAGACATAAGAGAGAGTAATAAAGGACATTATAACCTTCTCAGTAGCTTAAAAGAAAATGAAATACCTAGGAATGTACCTCAACATTGTTAACATTTCTATACTTCCCAAAGCAATCTACAAATTCAATGCCATCCCTTTTAACATACCAACATTCTACTTTCAAGACTTGGAAAAAATAATTCTTCTTTTTGTATAGAAAAAGAAGAAAACCCATATAGCCAAGGCAATTCTTAGCAATAAACACAAAGCTGGGGCATCAGTCTACCAGAATTTAGTCTGTTCTACAAGGCCATAGTGATTAAAACAGTATGGTACTGGCACATAAATAGAGACATAGACATCTGGAACCAAATAGAAAATCAGGAGATGAAATAATCATCTTACAGCCACCTAATCTTTGATAAACCAAACAAGATCATACACTGGGGAAAAGAATCCCTAGTCAGTAAATGGTGCTGAAAGAACTGGATATCCACATGTAAAAGACTGAAACTGGACCCTCACCTTTCTCCACGCACAAAAAAATTGGTTCAGGATGGATAAAAGATGTAAATTTAAGGCATAGAACAATAAAAATCCTCAAAGAAAGTGTGGGGAAAACACTGGACACTATCAGCCTGGGAAATAACTTTATGGAGAAGTCTTCCAAACAATTGCAACAAGAAAAATAAACAAATGGGACTTAATTAAAGTGAAAAGCTCTATACAGCTAAGAAGACAATAACCAAAGCAAATAGACAACCTACACATTGGAAAAGGATATTTGCATATTTTGAACTGGACAAAAGCTTGATAACCAGGATCTGCAGAGAATTCAAATTAATCAACATAAAAAGAGCCAACAATCCTCTATATCACTGGGTAAGAGAGATGAACAGAATCTTCTCTAAAGAAGACAGATGAATGGCTAACAAAAATATGAAAAAAAATGTTCATTTTCTCTAATTATTAGAGAAATGCAAATCAACACCACCCTGAGATATCATCTGACCCCAGTGAGAATGGCCCAAATCACAAAATCTGAAAACTGCAGATGCTGGCATGGGTGTGTAGAGAGGGGAACATTTTTACAATGTTGGTGGGACTGCAAACTAATGCAACCTTTTTGGAAGGAAGTATAGAGAATCATCAAAGAACTCAAACTAGACCTCCCATTTGATCCTACAATCCCAGTACTGGGCATCTACCCAGAAAAAAAAAAAATCCTTTTACCCTTAGGACACTTACACTAGACTGTTTATTGCAGTTCAATTTATAATCACCAAAATTTGGAAACAGCCTTAATGCCCACCAACCCAGGAGTGGACTAACAAGCTGTGGTATAAGTATACCACGGAATACTATTCAGCCGCTAAAAAGGATGGAGACTTTACATCTTTTGTATTAACCTCAATGGAAGTGGAACATATTGTTGTTAATAAAGAATCAGAAGAATGTAGAAGCAAAAATCTCATATACTCAATTCTGATATAAGGACAATTAAGGACTTAGTACACAGTGGTGGGTAGGAGATACGTAGAACATAGAAAGGGAAGAAGGAAGGGAGTGGGGGGTTATGGAATATGGTACACCTTTTGGCAATGGGACACAATTATAAGAGGGTCTTTATCTAACAAATGCAATCAATGTAACTTGGTTCTTTGTACCCTCAATGAACCCCCAACAATAAAAACAAATAGAAACAAAAGGAAAAAAAAGAAAAAACTGAATTAGTAATTATTAAAATTTTCTTTGTTGCCTTCAATGAAAGGGGAAAAACTAAAAAGGAAATTTAAAATTGTCTATAATTATTGAAATCCACATTGTTGCCACAGTAAAGGAATAGGATGGGAAAGAAAAGAATCAATAGGTGTTGCTCTAGGATTAGAAATAACAGTATTTGTTGAATGCAGTCATCATCTGAGTCCTTTTCTCTTGGGTTTCCAGTGGCCTGTCAACTTGATGTTTAGAGGCAGGGCTTTCTCCTCTGCTCTAAAAAGAAACTCCAAGGTGGGCCTATGAGCCAGGAACAACACTGAATGTCTAGAGAATGATGCTGAAGACCAGGGAAGGGGGAACACCTGATGTTTTCGGATGGCCCACCTAACTCTAGCCATGGATGGGGGCTCCAGAGTCTGCACTGAAGCAGGAGCCGAGGCTTACTGACCTGGATGGAATCTGGAGTCCTGAAGGAGGTCTGTAGGGGTGAGGGGGTGCAAATCATTCTACAAAGTGATGGGAATTCAATGTTGGCTTGCAAGCTGGAAGGTGGAGGTTGTGCTGGCAGCACAGCAGACCAGACTGGAGGACTTCAGGGCCTCTAGGAAGCCATCCCTGCAGGACTGACCTCTGTGATGACAATCACTAGATGGCTGTGTTCCATGCACCCCCTCCTGTGCTCCACTGAGGCAGCATGAACCACAGTCTCCCTGATGTAAGGTCTCTTATAGAGTCCCCACCTCACCCATTCCTGTACCTGGATCTTCCCACACTCTGTGATGGAAGCACATGGCTCTTGATTAGAGAAACAACATGTTGGGCCACCCCAATAAGACTCTCATGTTGCCCTCTCCAGTAAGATCAGTGTGGTGCACCCAATAGCTAAAAGGGAAGGCCCCATTGCCATTCATTCTCTTCCATGCTCACTGTGTAATGAGGCCCATCTGAACAGGATTCTGGTGTGTCCCGAGACCACCCCATCAGGGAGCCACAAAGGATGGTTCCAGGCTTCTAGCAGCTCAGACTACACCACAATTCCCATAGGGAGTCTCTGCTTCCTTGCCTTTCACATCCCCTTAACCTGTTTACCTTGATAACTTCCCTTTCTGCTTCTCCTTTCTGCTCCTCCTTTCTGCTCCTGGTATCCCATGCAGTCACTCCGTGACCTCACTGCACTTTCTCTCAGCAGGGTGATCTGAATGGTGGTTGGTAGATGGCCTTTATATGGGTCCTAAGTTCTGTTCCATTGGTCTATGTCTCCATTTTTGTACCAATTACTATAGCCTTATGATATAGTTTTAAGTCTAGTAATGTTATGTCTCCAGATTTGTTCAATTTCAGATCTCTTTGACTATTTGGGTTTGTCTCTGCTTCCAAACAATGTGTAGAATCAATTTTTTTCTAGATCTGTGAAATATTATGTTATTATTTTGATGGGAATTACATTGAATCTGTAAGTCAATACTGGTTGTATTGATCAATGAATATGGAATATTTTTTCATTTGTTTGTGTCATGTGCAATTTCTTTTCTCAGCGTTTCATAATTCTTCTTACAGAGATAGTTCACTTCCTTGGTTAAAGTATTCCTAAATATTTTATTTTATTTGTAACTGTTGTGAAAGGTGTTTAATCTTTTTGCAGTTTTTTTGTTTGTTTGTTTTTTGTGTTTTTTTTTGGCTGTGCCAATTTTTTTTTTTTTTGGTGGTGGGTGGTTTGAACCCACCCACCGGTTCACCAGTATATGGGGCCAATGCCCTACTCCTTTGAGCCACAGGTGCCATCCAGGTGTTGAATCATTTATTTGTCTCTCAGTTTGACTGTTAATTGGTATATAGAAATGTTATTGATTTGTGTACATTGACTTTATAACCTGAGACTCTGCTGAATTTATTTATCAACTCCAGGGATCCCTTTGTTGATACTTTAGGATTTTAGATAGAAGACAATATCATCAGCAAAGATAGTTTGACTTCTCTTCTGTTTTGGATACCCATTATTTCTTTCTCCTACCTGATTGCATGGTTAGGACTTCCAGTACTATGTTGAATAGAAGTGATGACAGTGGACGCAACTTTTTACTCCAGATTTTAGGGAGAATGCTTTCAACTTTTCCCCATTCAGGATGACATTGGCTGTGGTTTTCTCATATATGATTTTTATAATTTGGACATATGTTCCTTTTGTGCCTAGTTTGTTGAGAGATTTTATAATGAACTGATCCTGATTTTGCTGAATGTTTTTTCTGTATTTATGGAGATAATCATGTTGTTTTTGTTTTGCTTCAGTTTATTTGGTGAATACAATGTATTTATTCATGTGTATGGAAATATCCTTGCATCACTGTGATAAAGCCCACTTGGTCATCTTGGGTTGTTTTTGGATGTGCTGTTGAATTGCAAGTATTTCATTGAGGTTTTGTTCACCTATATTCATAAGGGATATTGGTCTCTAGCTTTGTCGTTTTTTCTTTTGTTGCTTTTGTTGTGTCCTTTGGCTTTGGTATCAAGGTGGTTCTCCTCCATACAATGATACTAGCTTGGTGTTATGGAATAATGTCTGTAGTGTGGTAGTAACTCTTCTTTGTAGATATGGTAGAATTTGGATGTAAAAACATCTGATCCATGACTTTTTTACTAGGAGACATTTTATTACTGCATCAATCTTGATGCTGAAATATGTCTGTTCAGGAGCTCTGCATTATTCTTACTGATTCTTGGAAACATGTCGGTTTCCAGAAATTTATCTATTTCTTCCACATCTTCTAGTTTATATGCATAGAAATTTTCATAGTATTCACAGATGTTGTTTTGCATTTCTCTATCAGTTGTAGTATCTTCTTTTTCAGTTCTTATCGAGTTTACTTTCTCAGTTAATCAACCAAAAGGTCTATCAAAATTTATCTTTTCAAAGAATCAATTTTTTGTTTTGCTGATCTTTTTTGTTTGTTTTTGTGGTTGTTTTCTATTTCATTTAGCTCTACTCTCATCTTTGTTATTTATTTCTTCTACTGGCTTTGGTTTGGTTTGCTATTCATTTCTAGTTCCTAGAGATGTGATATTAGATTGTTGGTTTGTGATCTTTCTGTCTTATAGATCTGGGCATTTAAGGCGGTGAATTTTTCCTTTACGAATATTTTTGCTGAATACCATAAACTTTGATAGCCTGTGTTTCTTTTCTTTAGGTCAAGAAATCTTTTGGTTTCCAACTAAGTTCACTTTTAACTCAATAACTGTTCAGCAGTAGGTTATTTATTTTTAATGATTTTATGTAGATTTGAGTGTCTCTGTTGCACTTGGTTCCTGGTTTTATTCCACTGTGGTCTGAGGAGATACATGGTGTGGTTTAGATTTTTTTCAATTTGTCGAGATGTTTTGTATCCTAAGACAGTCCTGGCAAATGTACCATGTGCTTATGAGAAGAATGTATATTTAGTAGTTTAGGGGCATAATGTTCTGTTAGGCCAATTTGTTTTAGAGTGCCCTTAAGTCCAGTGTTTACTTATTGAATTCTACTTTGAAGATTTCTTCAGCTCTGACAGTGAGATATTGATGTTCCCAGAAATTATGATGCTACTATTTATTTCCTTGCTTTCTTACTAGAATTGCTTATGTATATGGGAGCTCCTATATTCAGTTTGTTAATTCTTCTTGTTCAATTGTTCTCTTTACCATTATGTAATGACCACTTTTCTTTCTTTTTTTAATGAATAAATATTTTTATTTTTAAATTTTCAAATTAAAATGAAGGTACAAACAATTAGCTTACATCATTTGTGTTTGTTGGGTCAAGTCCAAGGTGTAGTTGAGTCTTTCACCCAGGGGTTTACCAATGCCCCACTCTCTTTTTCCTCCCTCCTCCCCGCTTTCCCTACTTGAATTTAATTGTGTTTTTCTCTCATGTGGGTGTATAGTCATTTATCTTTTGGTTTCATGTTAGCATTGAGTGCACTGGATACTTGCTTTTCAATTCTTGTGATACTTTACTAAGGAAAAAGTGCTTCAGCTACATACAGGTTAATACAAAAGATGTAATGTCACCATCTCTTTTTATAACTGAATAGTATTCCATGGCATACATACACCAAAGTTTATTAATGCATTCATGGGTTTATGAGCACTTGGCTTAACTCTAGATCTTGGCAATTATGAATTGAGCTGTGGCAAACATTCTAGTGCAAATGTCCTTATGATAAAATGATTTTTCCCCCATCTGGGTAGATACATTTTTTATATGGATGGTATTTTTGGCTGTATTTCCCTTGTAATCTCTTGGGAGAATTAATCTGATGTGATTTTTCCTGTTGCCATGGTTATGTTGATTCCTCCCCATCTGTGTTTTCACTTTATTTATATATTTATTATATTTTTTAGCTGGAACATTAGACTGTCTCTAAATTGTTATTGAGAGATATTCTATTTGGGGTCTTTTAGGCAGCACCCAGGAGACTGTTGAGACCTGGAAAGCAGAGATTGGACTGACCTAGTGCAGCACTTATCTGTCAGCAATAGTACTGTTGAACTGTGAGGATTGCTAATGTCATGCAAGGTGGGCTAGTGGTGACACTGGCTGCCCCAAAGTGCAGAGCTCTCCACATCCCTTTTAGAACTTTCCAATGAAAAGCAGCAATTCTTTGTTCCTCCAGCTGCTCAGTGGGTATCAGAGACATTTGGCTGCCTGTTTTAGGACTTGTTGGATGCATTTGAGGGGCTGATCTCAAGCTGAGATATGGAGCTTCTCCCAATACTTTCAGAAGAAAGCAGCTTCTTGGTGCATAGTTGTCCTGCTTAGCAGAGATTTGGGCCATTTCAATACTAAAATAAGGTGGCTGATAATTCTGCTTGTATGGAAAATACGTAATTTCTCCATCAATTGTGAAACTTACTTTTGCAGAATACAAAATTCTAGCATGTCAGTTGTTTTGTGAACGATATTGAAATGATGTCCCACTCCCTTCTGGCTTATAAAGTTTCTGCCGAGATATCTTCAGTCATCCTGATGGGAGTTACTTTTACGCTAGTTGTTGCTTTCATCCTGTTGAATTTTCTCCTCATTTTTACTTTGGCCAGGTTACTACGTGTCTTAGAGATGTCCTATTTGCTTTGAATCTTTCTGGTGTTCATTGAACATCTTATATCTGTATGTCTGAATCTCTGACTATATTAAGAAAGTTTTCCATAGTCATTCTCTTGTGTAGATCTGTGCTCAGAGCTCTTTCTTCTTTTCCATTAGATACCTATAATTCATATGCTAGTTTGCTTTTCTTAATTCCAACACTGTTGAAGTAACTGTTCACCCTTCTATATTCTCTTTGCCTCTTTCAATGACTGGGTTAGCTCAAGAGATTGTCTTCAGGCTCTGAAATTCTTCTCCTTGGGTTAACCTGTTGCTGAAGCTTTCTGCTGTGTTTTGAAATTCACCAAATGACTCCTTGATTTCTTTATGTGCTGTTATATCCTTTCTCATGTTGTCTGACTCTTTAATGGCATTTTCATTAATTTCTTGATTGGGGTTGTTCTTTTTGTTGATTTTTAACTTTCCCTTCAACTTTGTTTATCTTATTTGCCATCTCTATTCTGAATTCTATTTCAGAATCATTTTGGCAATTTCTTTGTGATTTAAATCCACTACCATTGCTTCATTTGCTCTCTCTCTCTCTCTTTCTCTCTCTCTCTCTCTCTCTCTCTCTCTTTCCCCTTTCTCTCTCTCTCTCACACACACATATATATTTTTGTTGTTGTTGCTGTTTCTGAGAATTCTAACTAAAATATTTTTCAATTTACTCTTCTTACCTACATTACCTCTATTTCCAACACTTTATTGTTCTATATTTCAAACTAATTTTCTTCAAAAGTCAAGTAATTATTATTCATTTTGTGTCTGAATAAAGATTATATAAATTAATATAAGTGGTTGAAATGCATTTTCTCCATCTTTAACACTGTGTATGTGATTGTGGAACTACAAGTGTCTATTACTATTTTCATATACCTGAGTAAAGAGTAGGCAAGAAATGACACCAAAATGTAAAGGTCTCTATAGCGCACCATCAGCCTTCTCTCCTTTAAAGAGTCCCAGTTTTATTCAGCATGTTCTTATCTTTTTAATCAAATAACTTATTTCTGGCTTAAATCTCTAAGAAATATTGATGCTGTGGTGGTCAGAATGAAAGATGCTAATTTAATAAACAACCTTATGTTAACTTCCAACCGTTCTTTCTATACTGGTTGATTATAGGGGCCTTATATAAATGTTATCAGCCAACTAGATCCCTTGCCCATGGCCCAGTAAAAGTCAATATACAGAGATAGAAGGAGTTGCAGTGAAGAGTTTAATTATGTAGTGCACCAGGTGAGAAGATTGGAGTAATTTCTCAAATTTGACTTCCCAAGAATTTGGAAGCTAAGATATTTAAAGATGGTTTAGTAAAAAAAGGCTAGGGAACCATGTCAGCTGATTGGCTGAGGATGAACCACAGAGTTGGGAAGCAGAAATAGCTTTCTCAGCTGAAACATTTCCTGGGTAAAGGGTTGAAGGATTTGTTGGATCTGTTTCAAAATGGCCACTAGTCTAGTGAAGGTCATTTGGTTAACCCCTGAATGTAAAATCTGGGTAATAATTTAAAGACCAGTATTAGACTTTATATAATAGTGATGCTATCTATGGACATGATTGGGGAATTAATGGATCTTGCACTTGTCAAGAGATGGTGCATTAAGCAGAAAACAGTTATAGTATTAGGAAAGTTAGAGAACAGCTTCTAGCTATATTTATACTTTTGTAGTCATCAGACTTTTATCACTATCCCTTCCTTATGGCTTTGCATTATTTTGATAGAGGTAGTTTCATAAATAACTCTGAGCTGTTGCTAATAATTTCCTTCATTAAAGACATCAGTTTATAATGGCCTTTTACATTCTAATAGCTAATACATTTCCCAATTTCAGTGATTTCATGTAGCACTCAACTTTATATATCTTTGCTACAATTAATGTTCATTAGCAGTTCCAGCAAACTTATGTGTTTAACCAAACATCTTCATACAGAATTTTTTTTATTTTATTATCATTTTTAAATTTCAAAATATTAGGGAGTACAAATATTTCTGGTTAAATGGATAATTTTTGTAACACTTGAGTCATGGGTGATAGGTTTGCCTATTACTCAAATAGTGTTCACTGTACCTGTTAGTAGGTTTTCACCCATCCTCACCTTCTGCCTTCACTCTTGCTTGATCTACACTGAGTTTTGCTTCCCTATCTACAAATGTGTATTCATTAGTTAGTTCCACTTTATTTGCAAGTATATGTGACTGGGTGCAGTGGCTCACACCTGTAATCCTATCACACTGGGAAGCCAAGGCGGATGGATTGCCTGAGCTCAGGAGATTAAGACCAGTCTGAGCTAGAGCAAGACCTCATCTCTAAAAAATAGCCAGGAGTTGTAGCAGGTGCCTAGTACCTGCTCCTCAGACTGCCCCCTCCCTCAAAAAAAAAAAAAACTAAAATAAAATAAGTCCATGTGATGTTTGTTTTTCCATTTTTTAGATACTTAACTTAAGGATAATGGTCTCTAGTTCCATCCAAATTGTTGCAAAAGTCATGAATTCATCATTTTTTGTTTTTTGGGTTTTTTTGAGACAGAGCCTCAAGCTGTCACCCTGGATAGAGTGCCATGGCATCACAGCTCACAACAACCTCCAATTCCTGGGCTCAAGTGAGTCTCTTGCCTCTACCTTCCAAGTAGCTGGGACTACAGGCACCTGCCACAAGGCCTGGCCATTTTTTTGGTTGCAGCCATCTTTGTTGTTTGGAGGGTCTGGGCTGGATTCAAACCCTCCAGCTCAAGTGTATGTGGCTGGTGCCTTAGCCCATTGAGCCACAGGTGCCGAGCTGAATTCATCATTTTTTCTGGCTGAGTAGTATTCCACATTATATAGATACACCACATTTGCTTGATCCACTTATGAATTGATGGGCACTTGGTTAGATTCTATATCTTTGCAATTGTGAATTGTGCTGCAATAAACACTCAAGTGTAGGTGTCTTCTTTATAAAATGATGTCTTTTCCTTTACATCACTATTTAGGACTGAGACTGCTAAATTAAATTGTAAATCCACTTTTAGTTCTTTGAGAAATCTCCATATTATTTTATGGAGGTCAAAATAATTTACCATCCCACCGAAAGTGTGTATGACTTTCTCTATTTCTGCAACCACCCCAGCATTTATTGTTTCTAGACCTTTTAATGAAAAGCATTCTAACAAAGGTAAGGTGATAGCGCATTGTTATTTTAATTTGCATTTCCCTGTGGTAAGTGATGTTGAGCAATTTTCTTTTAAATGTGTATTGGCCATATGTCTATTTCTTTTTGAAAAATCGTCTGTTCATGTTTTTGCCTCCTTTCTAATATTTTTTTTTCTTTCTGACTTGCTTGAGATCATTGTAGATTCTGGATTAGAACTTTATAGGATGTACAATTTGCAAATACCCCATTCTGTAGGTTATCTGTTTGATTTGTTGATTGTTTACTTAGCTGTAGGAAGGTTTTTACTGTAATTTGATCAAGTTCCATTTACTGATTTTTGCTATTGCTTATAATCTCTGTTAGGATTTTAGTGATAAATTCTTTCTATGACTAAGTCAATCTCTAGAAGCATTTTTCCTACATTTTATTCCTGAATTTTTATGGTTTCATGCCTTATATTTAAGTCTTTTGTCCATCTTCAATTAATTTTTGTGAGCAGTATGTGATTGAAATCCTATTTCATTCTTTTACATGTGTCTATCCAATTTCCCTAGCACCATTTGCTAAACAAGTATTTTTTTTTCATCAGAGTTTGCTATTGTCTGCATTGTCAAAAATAAGCTGCCTCTATGTAAATGGTTTTATATTTGGGTTCCCTGTTGTGTTCCATTGACCTATGTCTCTATTTTTGTGCCAGTACTATGATATTTGGGTTAATATATCTTTGTAATATAGTGTTCAGTCTGGTAAAGTGATGCCCCAGAATTGTTTTTTTTTATTTTAATGTCAGAGATATTATTATTATTATTATTATTATTAAATCATAGCTGTGTACACTAGTGCAATCAAGGGGTACAATATACTGGTTTCATATACAATCTGAAATGTTTAACATAATGTAAACTATTTAACATAGCCTCCAGGGCATTTTCTTTGTTATTGTATGAAGACATTTGTATTCTGTATTTAGTAAGTTTCACCTGTATCCTTCTAAGATGCA
The DNA here is from genome assembly GCA_963573935.1 of Arctocebus calabarensis. Classification (NCBI taxonomy): domain Eukaryota; kingdom Metazoa; phylum Chordata; class Mammalia; order Primates; family Lorisidae; genus Arctocebus; species Arctocebus calabarensis. The sequence continues at coordinate 14,227 of CAUYON010046555.1, forward strand.
CCATAGGTGTGGCCCCACCAATTACCCTCCCTCAACTCCAGCCTCCCCTCCCCTTCTTTGCCCATTTTCCCATATTCTTGTGCTATAGTTGGGTTATAGCCTTCATATGAAACCTATAAATTAGCTTCATAGTAGGGCTGAGTATATTGGATACTTTTTCTTCCCTTCTTGAGATACTTTACTAAGAAGAATATGTTCCAGCTCCACCTATGTAAACACGAAAGATGTAAAGTCTCCATCTTTCTTTAAGGCTGCATCGTATTTCATGGTATACATGTACCCCAATTTATTAATCCATTTGTGGGTTGATGGGCACTTGGGCTTCTTCCATGACTTAGCAATTATGAATTGGGCGGCAGTGAACATTCTGGTAGAGATATCTTTGTTATAATGTGATTTCTGGTCTTCAGGGTATATACCAAGTAAAGGATTTATAGGATCAAATGACAATTCTATTTATAAATCTCTAAGTACTCTCCAAACATCCTTCCAAAAGGAACATACTAGTGTGCATTCCCACCAGCAATGTAGAAGTGTTCCCTTTTCTCCACATCCACGCCAACATCTCTGGTTTGGAGATTTTGTTATGTGGGCTAATCTTACTGGAGTTAGGTGATATCTCAAAGTAGTTTTGATTTTCATTTCTCTGATAATTAAGGATGGTGAGCATTTTTTCATGTGTCTGTAGGCCATGCACCTGTCTTTTTTAGAGAAGTTTCTTTTCAAGCTCTTTGCCCACCCTGAGATGGGATCACTTGTTCTTTTCTTGCTAATATGTTTCAGTTCTCTGTGGATTATGGTTATTAAACCTTTGTCAGAGGCATAACCTGCAAATATTTGTTCCCATTCTGAGGATGGTCTGCTTGCTATACTTACTACATTCTTGGCTGTGCAGAAACTTTTTAGTTTGATCAGGTCCCAGTAGTGTATTTTAGATACTGCTTCAATTGCCTGGGGAGTCCTCCTCATAAAATATTCACCCAACCCGATTCCTTCAAGAGTTTTCCCTGCACTTTCTTCTAGAATTTTTATAGTTTCATGTCTTAAGTTTAAGTCTTTAATCCAGTGAGAATCTATCTTAGTTAATGGTGAAAGGTGTGGGTCCAGTTTCAGTCTTCTACAGGTCGCTAGCCAGTTCACCCAGCACCATTTTTTAAATAGGGAGTCTTTTCCCCATTGAATGTTTTTAATTGGCTTGTCAACGATCAAATAACGATAAGTAGCTGGATTCATCTCTTAGTTCTGTTCCAAACGTCTACCTCTCTGTTTTTGTGCCAGTACCATGCTGTTTTGATCACTATCAATTTATAGTAGAGTCTCAGGTCTGGTAGCATGATTCCTCCTGCTTTGTTTTTATTTCTGAGTAATGTCTTGGCTATTCGAGGTTTTTT
>CAUYON010046556.1:0-41301 GCA_963573935.1 Arctocebus calabarensis
AAAAAAATATGTTGTAAGCACTCATAGAAGTTATAAGACGGAAAGAAGAGGAAGGGGAGAGAAAAAATAGAAAGTAGTGTTTGTGAAAGAGTTACAAAACAGAAGAAAGGAAAAAGAAAAATACAATTGAAAATAGAAGATAATAAAAATAACCTATGGAAAGAAAGTAAAATAAAAAATTATTTATCAAATGCTCCTCCAAAAAAAGGATATAATGCAATATACTTTGTGGACACCAGATGGCGCTGTGAGTGGTTCCCAGGCTTATTAGTATGGTAAACATTCTATCTGGCCCGTAGCCATTCTTGGAGTTTCTCCACCAGTCTGCGTTGGAAAAGGTGGAGGTATTCTGCTCCAGATGGCACTCCCATCTGACCTCCAAACTTGGTGCAAGAGTCCATGTGTCACAAATCTCTCCTCTCTGCCCTCCCATTCTCTTGCAAACTAGCAGCTACAATCCACCGTGGGGGAGGGGCTCCCCACGGCAAATGTGACGCTGTGGGGGAGGGGCTCTCCTCTGGGGGGGTGCTGTTGCCACTCTGAACTGCCACCTCTTCCTCAGCTGAAGTGCACGGGGACTCTCCTCTCCAATTTCCACAGCTCAGAGTGTCTCCTCCGCACCCCAGATCCCTGCACACCTTGCACAGTCAGACCTCACCCCAATTCCCCACCTGGGATGGTACTGTCCAATCATTTACTCTCAATGATCTGGGGAAAAGGTGTTCGCCATTTTGGACATTTCAAAATGTCTGTTTCCTGGCAGAGTCCCAAGAAGCACCCCTTTCTGGATGCCAAACTGTAATCAACATTTCAGTAAAATTTTCATCAATTAGGTTTTGCTAGTTGAGAACTGCTGTCTTCCCTGTGGGAGGGGCTGGCTGCCCTTCTCTGCCGGGCAGGGGAAAAGTCTATAGCAGAGTGCACTGTTTTGAACTACACCTCAAACACAACAATCCACCAATTCGCTGTGCATCTCCAGTTGTCCATCCACTCCAATAATTCACACAGGGAAAGATCCGGAGCTCCCTCCCTCTCACCTGTTGTCCTGCGAGGGAAGGACTACTGGACCAGCTTGATTGCCATCTTGTTCCACCTCCTGCATTTAGTAAGTTTCGCCTGTAACCATCTAAGATGCACCATAGGTGTGGCTCCATCAATTATCCTCACTCCACCTGATCCTCCCCCCTCCCCTCCCCTCCCTTGCCCCTTTCCCCATATTCTTGTGCTATAGTTGGGTTAAAGCCTTCATATGAAACCCTTAAATTAGCTTCATATAGTAGGGCTGAGTACATTGGATACTTTTTCTTCCATTCTTGAGATACTTTGCTAAGAAGAATATGTTCCAGCTCCATCCATGTAAACATGAAAGAGGTAAAGTATCTATCTTTCTTTAAGGCTGCATAGTATTACGTGGTATTCATTTACCATAATTTATTAATCCATTCATGAGTTGATGGGCACTTGGGCTTCTTCCATGACTTAGCAATTATGAATTGGACTGCAATAAACATTCTGGTACATATGTCTTTTTTATAATGTGATTTTTGGTCTTCTGGGTATATACCTAGTAAAGGAATCATACCATCGAATAGCAGGTGTATTTTTAGATCTCTAAGTACTCTCCAAACATCCTTCCAAAAGGAACATATTAGTGTGCATTCCCTACCAGCAGTGTAGAAGTGTTCCCTTTTCTCCACATCCACGTCAACATCTCTGGTTTTGGGATTTTGTCATGTGGGCTAATCTTACTGGAGTTAGGTGATAACTCAAAGTAGTTTTGATTTGCATTTCTCTGATGATTAAGGATCGTGAGTATTTTTTCATGTTTCTGTACCCCGTGCACCTGTCTTCTTTAGAGTTTCTCTCCAACTCCTTTGCCCACCCTGAGATGGGATCACTTGTTCTTTTCTTGCTAATACGTTGGAGTTCTCTGTGTATTCTGGTTATTAAACCTTTGTCGGAGGCATAACTAGCAAATATTTTCTCCTATTCTGAGAGCTGTCTGCTTGCTATACTTACTATGTTCTTGGCTGTACATAGACTTTTTAGTTTGATCAGGTCCTGGTAGTGTATTTTTGATACTGCTCCAATTGCCTGGGGAGTCCTTCTCATAAAATATTCACCCAAGCCAATTCTTTCAAGAGTTTCACCTGCAATTTCTTCTAATATTTTGATAGTTTCATGTCTTAAGTTTAAATCTTTAATCCAGTGAGAGTCTACCTTAGTTAATAGTGAGAGGTGTGGGTTTAGTTTTAGTCTTCTACAGGTCGCCAGCCAGTTCACTCAGCACCATTTGTTAAATAGGGAGTCTTTTCCCCACTGAATGCTTTTAATTGACTTGTCAAAGATCAAGTAATGGTACATAGCTGGATTCATCTCTTGGTTCTCTACTGTGTTCCAAACATCTACCTCTCTGTTTTTGTGCCAGTACCATGCATTTTTGATCACTATCGATTTATAGTAGAGTCTCAGGTCTGGTAGGGTGATTCCTCCTGCTTTGTTTTTATTTCTGAGTAATGTCTTAGCTATTTGAGGTTTTTTCTGATGCCATATAAAACGAAGTATTATTTTTTTGAGATCTTTAAAATATGACAATGGAGCTTTGATAGGAATTGCATTAAAATTATATATTGCTTTAGGTAGTATAGACATTTTAACAATGTTGATTCTTCCCAGCCATGAGCATGGTATGTTTTTCTATTTGTTAACATTTTCAGCTATTTCTTTTCTTAAAGTTTCATAATTCTCTTTATAGAGATCTTTTACATTCTTTGTTAGGTAAACTTCCAAATAGTTCATCTTCTTTGGCACTACTGTGAAAGGAATATAGAGTCCTTGATTTTTTTTTTCAGGTTAGCTATGGTTGGTATATATAAGGCCTACAGATTTATGGGTGTTGATTTTGTAGCCTGAGACATTGCTGTATTCCTTGATCACTTCTAAAAGTTTTGTAGTAGAATCCCTGGTGTTTTCCAGATATATGATCATATTGTCTGCGAAGAGTGAAAGTTTGATCTCTTCTTTCCCTATGCGGATATCCTTGATCACCTTTTCTTTCCTGATTGCAATGGCTAAAACTTCCATTACAATGTTAAAGAGCAATGGAGACAATGGGCAACCTTGCCTGGTTCCTGAGCTAAGTGGAGATGGTATCAATTTAACTCCATTCAATATGATATTCGCTGTGGGTTTGTTGTAGATGGCTTCTATCAGTTTAAGAAATGTCCCTTCTATACCAATTTTTTTAAGTGTCCTGATCATGAAGGGATGCTGGATATTGTCAAAAGCTTTTTCTGCATCAATTGAGAGAATCATATGGTCTTTATTTTTTAAATTTGTTTAGTGCTGGATTACATTTATAGATTTACGTATATTGAACCAGCCTTGAGACTCGGGATAAAGCCCACTTGGTCATGGTGTATAATTTTTTTAATGTGTTGTTGGATTCTGTTCTTTAGTATCTTGTTAAATATTTTTGCATCAATATTCATTAGTGATATTGGTCTGTAGTTTTCTTTTCTTGTTGGGTCTCTCCCTGGTTTAGAGATCAAGGTGATATTTGCTTCATAGAATGTGTTGGGTAGTATTCCTTCTTTTTCTATATTTTGGAAGAGGTTTAGTAATATAGGTACTAGTTCTTCCTTAAAGGTTTGGTAGAATTCTGACTTGAAGCCATCTGGTCTCAGGCTTTTCTTTTTAGGCAGATTTTGTATAGTTGATGCTATTTCAGAACTTGATATAGGCCTGTTAAACATTTACACTACATTTTGGCTAAGTCTTGGTAGGTGGCGTGCTTCCAACTATTGGTTGATTTCCTTTAGATTTTCATATTTCTGAAAGTAAAGTTTCTTGAATATTCATTAAGGACTTTTTGAATTTCTAAGTGGTCTGTTGTTATTTCGTTTTTACCATTTCTGATTGATGAAATTAGAGAATTTAGTCTTTTTGTCCTGATTAGGTTTGCCAAAGGTTTATCTACTTTATTGACCTTTTCAAAAAACGAACTTTTTGATTTATTGATCTGTTGTATATATCTTTTGTTTTCAATTTCATTTAATTCTGCTCTAATTTTGGTTATTTCTTTTCTTCTGCTGGGTTTTATGTAGGAATGTTCTTTCTTCTTCAGTTGCTTAAGATGTCCCATTAAGTTGTTTACTTCCTCTCTTTCTGTTTTCTTGAGGAAGGCTTGCAGTGCTATAAATTTCCCTCTTAGGACTGCCTTTGCAGTATGCCAGAGGTTCTGATAATTCATGTCTTCATTTTCATTTTGTTCCAAGAATTTGGTGATTGCCTTCTTAATCTCGTCTATGACCCAACTATCCTTCAGCATAAGGTTATTTAGCTCCCATGTTTTTGTATGAGTATGCAGATTCCTGTTGTTATTGAGTTCAACTTTTATTCCACGATGGTTGGAGAAGATGCAAGGAATAATTTCTATTCTTTTAAATTTGCTGAATTAGACTTATGACCTAAGATGTGATCAATTTTGGAGTATGTTCCATGGGGTTTTGAGAAGAATGTGTATTCAGTTTTATTAGGATGAAATGTTCTGTAGATGTCTGTTAAATCCAGTTGTTGAATGGTTAAGTTTAAATCTAAAATTTCTTTATTTAGCTTCTTTTTGGAGGATCTATCCAACACTGCTAAAGAAATATTAAAATCTCCAACTACTATGCAGGTGGAGGAAATCAAGTTGCTCGTGTCTATTAGAGTTTTTCTTATAAATTGAGGTGAATTCAGGTTGGGTGCATAAATATTAATAATTGAAATCTCATCATATTGAGTAGCTCCTTTAACAAATATGAAATGTCCATCTTTCTCCTTCTTTACTTTGGTTGGTTTAAAGCCTATTGTATCTACAAATAAGATTGCAACACCTGCTTTTTTCTGTTTTCCATTTGTCTGGAATATAGATGGCCATCCCTTCACCTTGAGTCTAAATTTATCCTTTAATGTAAGGTGAGATTCTTGTATGCAGCAGATATCTGGTCTGAGTTTTTGTACCCAGTCAGCCAACCTACGCCTCTTCAGAGGACATTTTAAACCATTCACATTAATTGAAAGTAATGATAAATCTTTATTAAGTCCAGTGGACATTTTTAATTCTTTCATCACTGTGGAAGATGAAATTTGATAAATAGTTCCTGGGTGAGTTTACTTTTGTGTTGGAGGTTTGAGCTGGTCATTGTGGAGGATAGGTCTGAGAATATCCTGGAGAGCTGGTTTAGTTATATTAAATTTCTTCAACATGTGGATGTTGTTGAAGTATTTAATTTCTCCATCATAAATGAAACTCAGTTTAGCTGGATACAGGATCTTGGGTTGAAAGTTATTTTGTTTTAGGAGATTAAAATTCGATGACCATTCTCTTCTAGATTGAAAGGTTTGATCAGAGAGATCTGCAGTTATTCTAATATTCTTTCCCTTGTAGGTATTGGATTTCTTACATCTGGCTGCTTTCAGAATTTCCTCTTTCATATTAACTTTAGTGAACCTAATTATGATGTGCCTGGAGTATGTTTTATTTGGGTTGAGTTGTGCTGGGTTTCTGAAACTGTCTGCTATCTGATTTTCAGAATCTCTTGGCATGTCTGGAAAGTTCTCTTTCATAATCTCATAAAGAAGAGACTCTGTGCCTTGTGACACCACTTAATCGTTTTCGCCTATAAGGTGAATATTGGTTTTCTTTGAGTTATCCCAGAATTGTCTGAGAAAATGATCCATTTTTGCCTTCTTTGGAAGTTTGGGAGCGTTTGAAAGCTTTGTCTTCCGTGTCAGAAATCCTTTTTTCTGCTTGCTCCATTCTGTTACTGAGGGATTCTACTGTATTTTTCAGATCTTTGAGGGCTGCAACTTCTTGTCTCAATGTGTCAAAATCTTTGGTCATTTTGTCTTTGAATTTGTTCAGTTCTTGAGACATCTTTAGGGTCATCTTTTGGATTACTGCTTAAAATTTTGATTCCATCTTTTCCTCCATTGTGCTGATCCTATTTGCTATCCAGACTCTGAATTCAACTTCTGATATCTCAACCATTTGCTTATGCAAGGAATTTTGTGCTGTATTTACCTTGTCGTTCCTTGGGGGAGTTGATCTACTCTGATTATTCATATTGCCAGAGTTTTTCTGTTGATTCCGCCTCATGGTTATTTTTCACTGTTGCCTGTGACCGTCTTCAGAGTTGGTGAGGTGTCTCTCCCAGATCAGACCCAGGCAGGATCACTCTGTTGTTACTGGATCCTTGTAGGGAGTAACTCCTCTAGGACTGCCCCACCCAGGGAGTTCTGGCTTCAGGAGCAGCTCGGGAGTGTGGCACACCCAGATCAAGCAGCAGAGCATGGGATGGGGCACCTGGTGACCTTTGCCAAGGCAGCCTGTGCCTCCAGCAGTCTCTTACTGGGAGGAGAGCTCCAGAGGAAAGGCACGGTTGTGCAGCCTCCTAGGTTCCTGGCCAGATGGGCTGGGCGGTGTAGAGGCAGAGAGGATAGGGGAGGAGGCGGGTTGTGTGGCTCCTAGAGTTCCTGGCTCAGGCAGGCCAGTGGATCCCTAGCAGGTTCTTGGCGGAGCCCCTGGCTGATGTGCGAAGGTCCCACGTGGGGGTCCCATGTGGGGGTCCCAGTGGGGTCCCTGGCCACAGCAGGCCAGGCAGTGAGCCAAGGCCTGGCAGAGTCCCTGGCTCCTGCAAGCAGAGGGCTGAGTCCCGGAGGGCGTGGATCAGAGCCACGCTGGGGTTCTGGCGGGGGGAGGGGGAGGTGTAGAGTTTGGGGGGACAGGCCTAGGCCAGACAGGACACAGATTGCCCTGGGAGGGAGTCCCAGTGGACTTCCTGGCTGCTGTTGGCAGCGGGTCAAGGCCCAGCGGGGTGCCAATTGGGGCCATGCAGGGTTCCTGGTGATGTGGAGTTCCTGGCCACTGTGGGCGGTGGACCTGGGGCACAGATGGGCTGGGGTCTCGGTTGGCAGTGGGCTGAGGCCGGGCAGGGCACACTTCAGCACCAGGGGAGAGTCCCTGCGGACTTCCTGGCTGCTGTTGGGGGCGGGGTGCAAATCGGGGCACAGAAGTCCCAGCGGAGTTCTTGGCCGCTGGTAGCGCAGGCCAAGGCCTGGTGGGGGTCCCGGCAGAGTTCATGGCTACTGCAGGTGGCCGGCTCAGGCCCAGTGGGGCATAGATCAAAGCCGTGTGTAGGTGCTGGCAGTGTCCCTGGCCTGGGGCCTGGCTGGGAGTTGGTAGGGCTGTGAGTCGGTAGGGCTGTGAGTCTCTTACCTGGCTGGCCGCCTGATCTGGCAGATAGGGAGAGTGGGCGCTGCTCAAGTTCTCCTCTCTCAGTTTCAGCAGAGGTCAGGCTTCTGGCGTGTCAGATAAGGGGGGAAGAGTGTCCTGGAAGTTCAGAATGGCAGAAAACTTTAGTTCAGTTTTTCTGCCTGAAGCTTGGTTTCTGGACATTGCAGCTTGCCTCAGAGGTGACTTGTGGCTGTCACTTCTCTTTCTTGGCTGGGCTCTCAGTCTTCAGCTCAATTGGGCAGTTTCTGGAGGTTGTCTTTCCTTTTGGGCAGGATCCTCTGTCGGAAGCTGCTTTCAGTCGGCCTTGTTGCCCTTCCCTCCCACCCCCCTGCAATCTTTCTAATGTGCAAACAGAGTTGAGAATATTGGTCTAAAGTATACAATTTGGGCTTTGTACAAACAGTAGTATTATCTGTTATATTTTATTTTCAATAGTTCAAGATTTTAAGTATAAATATAACTCAGTAATTCTGTTAGCTTTGTTTCACTTGCTGGGTATTTTGTTTTACTACTCGTAAGGGATCATTTTAGTAGTATGAAACATTCTGTCCATATATAAGCTTAGGAGGTTATATATTCTTGCTCTTTTAAGAAAATAATAATTAGACAAATTATTGTTTTTGTTAGTTATTTCACTTTTTAATCGAAGTACAAAAATATTTTTTCAGAAATGCTATTTTATACTTATTTTTCTTTTGACTATTTGAGTGATTTTAATATTCAGATGAAATTTATTTTGGGGATAATTGATAATGCTTCGGGCTCTACATGAGACAGAGAAGCGATATAATTATTTTATGTACTGTCAGGAAGTTTTATACCTTGCAGTCTTTATCCACATTTACTTGACCCTAAAACTTCTATCTATTCTCTGTTTATTTATTTATGCATGTGTATGAGTATAAACAGTTATTCTGTTTACCATTTTCGTAAGGACTCATTTCTTTGCATTCTTGTTGGCAGATTAAACCTCACTTTATTGAAAGAGAACTGATATATTCAGAAGTTAAATGGATTGTCTATTTTCAAAGAGCAAATTAGCAGTAGATGGTTAAGATAGTAGCCTGTGCTTTATAGTTTGTTCAAAAGCACTAGTTTTCAGGCTTGGAGCCTGTGGCTCAACAGGCTAAGGCGCCAGCCACGTACACCTGAGCTGGCAGGTTCGAATCCAGCCCGGGCCCGCCAAACAACAATGACGGCTGCACCCAAAACATGGCTGAGGGTTGTGGCGGGCACCTGTAGTCTCAGCTACTTGGGAGACAGAGGCAGGAGACTTGCTTGAGCCCAGGAATTGGAGGTTGCTATGAGCTGTGATGCTATGGCACTCTATCCAGGGTGACAGCTTGAGGCTCTGTCTCAAAAAACAAAACAAAACAAAAGCACTAGTTTTCAATATCATTAAAGATTAAGTTAAAAAAATTAGGTGTTGTCCTATTGTCAGTCTTTTGTTTTCACTAAGACATCATATTTCTTGTAATTCTTTTAATAACTGTTTTATTTGCCTGGCTATCTCTTGTTGTACTAATGTAATTATTTTTTTAAATTTCCTAATGGTGGTATAAAAACAGAATTTATTCTGTCAGAACGTTGGAGGCTAGAAGTTCAACATCAAATGCTAGTGGGGTAGTGTGCAACTTGAAGGCTCTAGAAGAAGAATACTTCCTTGCTTCTTTCTGGCTTCTGGTGGTTCCTGGCAATTCTTGGTGGTCTTTGGTTTGTAGCTACGTCACTCTAATCTCCACCTCTGTGGTCACCTGATCTTTGATCTTCTGCCTGTGTGTGCCCTTTCCTCCTCTTCTAAGGACAAAATTCATTGGATTTAGGATCTACACTAATCTAGTATGACCCCATCTTAGTTTAATTGCATTGGCAGAGACCATATTTCCAAATAAGGTCACATTCTTAGATACTAGGGGTTAGCCCTTGAGTGTATGTTTGGAGGGGATACATTTCAACTCACTACATCATCATCCTAGAATACAGTATACAATAGACCTGTAATTTTCTGTCTTCAGTTTTGCTGTTGTTGTTAAAAAAAGGATTCTGATACATGTGCATAAAGTAAGCCATAATGTAGTCATTAATTCCAGATCCACAAGAAACTATAAAGCCTATTCCCTCCATGCAAAAATTTGATGTTTTATCTTCAGTTTATTGAGAAGGCAACTTCTATGGTTTGATTTTTGTCCCTGCCAAAACTGTTGAAATTAGATCCCCAGTGCGGTGTTGTTGGGAGGTGGGGCCTAGTGGAAGGTTCTTGGGCTGTGGAGGCTGATCTCTTGTGGATGGGTTGGTGCCATTCTTATGGTTGTAAGTAAGTTCTCACTCTGGCAAGGTTGGTTTTGTTTTTATGGGAATGGATTAGTTCTTGAGACAGTGGGTTGTTTCAAAGCCAGGATGCTTCTTGGATTTTGTCTCTTCATGTGTGTCCACTTCTCCTTGGACCTTCTCTACCTTCTCTGTTAGATTACCAGAAGCCAGAACCTATACCCCTGAATTTCACAGTATGCAGAAACATGAGCTACAAAAGCTTACTTTCTTTAGAAATTACCCAATCCTAGGTGTTCTGTTAGAGTAACAAAAACAGATTAAAACAGCAACAAAAAGTTCCGGTGACTTGACTAGAACCACATAGGTAGTTGTCCACAGAATAGTATGAATAAAATGTTAATTTTCCTTCTGTTATGGAATCTTTTCTGTGATATCACTTTGCTTTTTCTTATTAATAGAAACTTTATTAGCTGTTATTACCTGGCATTAAGACATTAAGTTAGTTGGAACTAAGGAGTTTGTCTAATCAAGCTACTATCATCTTAGAGCTGAGGAAAGGGAAGTGTAGAGAGGTTAAGTGACCAAAAAACACATTATAGCAAAGACATCTGTACCAGAATGTTTATTGTAGCCCAATTCATAATTGCTAAGTCATGGAAAAAGCCCAAGTGCCCATCGATCACAAATGGATTAATAAACTGTGGTACATGTACACCATGGAATATTATGCAGCCTTAAATAAAGATGGAGACTTTACCTCTTTTGTGTTTACTTGGATGGAGCTGGAACATATTCTTCTTAGTAAAGTATCTCAAGAATGGAAGGAAAAATATCCAATGTACTCAGCCCTACTATGAAGCTAATTTAAAGGTTTCATATGAAGGCTATAACCCAACTATAGCACAAGAGTATGAAAAGGGAGGGGGCGGGGGAGTTTGGGGTAGAGGGAGGGTAATTGGTGGGGCCACACCTATGGTGCATCTTAGAGGGGTACAGGCGGAACTTACTAAATGCAGAATACAAATGTCTTCATACAATAACTAATAAAATGCCATGAGGGCAATGTTGAGAAGTTTGATGAAAACATTTCAGATTGTATATGAAACCAGCACATTGTGCCCCTTGATTGCACTAGTGTACACAGCTATGATTTTAAAAAAAAAAAAAAAAAGAGGCTTAGGGAGGCAATGAGAAAACACCCAATTGACACCTGACTCCCCATAGAGGTTCATATTATTTTAAAAGACAAATTTATCACTCAAGCAGCTCCAGACATTCAAAGAAAACTCCAGAAATTGGCTCTAGACCCAGAACACAACCTAGAGAATCTTAATCTTAATCTTTTAGCATCATTGAATAAGTGCTTCTGACCTGACGCTGTTCTACTTTTGCCTGTTACTGATTATACAAATCAGATTTATGCTTTCCAGAAATGTCATCAAGCCACACACAATAAAGATGGTTCCAGTCCATGAACCCCTATATCACTTTCCCTCCAAAGAAACCCTAACTGCCCCCTTCTATCATTGCCCAATTCAGCAGGAAGCAGTTAGATCGAGTCTTCGCCCTTTTTCCCTAACAGCAGTTAGAGTTTCTTCTCAGAGAGGGAGAATTGATGGAGGACATTTGGCGCCCTAGCCAGTTCAGCAGAGCTGGTGGACCTGCCTCCTCCTTGATGGTGTCAATACTCCAACAGCCAGCTGAAGAACCAGTGGGCTGGATGACAGGCAAGGAGGGGGACCTCCAACCCCCACTGGAGGCTCCAATAGCCAAAAACCGGACAACTGCCAGGGAGATACCTGTGCCTTGGTATCTTCTTCACTTTACACTTAGGACTAAATGTGGAACCCCCATTTCCTATGCCTAGGTCAATTTCAAGTGAATTTCCTAGGCCTCAATTCCATGAATGGACTGTGTTCCTTCATTGACACATTCATTCCCCTTGCCCCCAGCGGAAGGGACTGTGTTGATTCGTTTCCTGGCCAAGGAACCCATACACCTTATACCTCGAGACTAAAAGCCTAAAGGGGGAGACGGGGAAAGACCGGGAGAGAAACGGAGAGAGCTTTTCTCTCCTCACTTGAGTTCTCTCTCTCTACCAGGAGCGTTAGTGTTTTCTGTATTCTTTTCTGTAAATAAATTCTATCTTACCACTGGAAAAAAAAAAAAGAAAAAATACTTCAGATTGTATATGAAGTCAGCACATTTTGCCCCATGATTGCACCAATGTACACAATTATAATTTAATTAAAAATTAAAAAAATAAAAAATAAACTGATAAAGGAAAAAAAAAAAAACATAGACAGGTTTCTCCATCCTAAGGAGGAGTTTGATCTAGAAATGTGTCTGCTTGGAGCCCAGGAAGGGCTCTGAGCCTGGGATTCTTGGTAGAATTCCATGCATTAGATATCCACGGCGGTTGATGCAGGGTTTGGAGTTTTTAAATGAGTACAAAAGTATTATCACTAATTTTTCTCAATATATTTTCTGCCCACAGAAAACATTTTTTTTTTTAAGACAGATATCGCTAATCTAAGTCAGAGGAGAAGAATGATGGGCCAAATTCCTTTGCTCTGGCTAACGTTATTGGTAAATAAGTGAGAAATGACAATTTGTTTTCCTTTTTTCATTCCACATATTATTCTTGTAAGATATTTTTCTCTGGAATGTGAACATATCACTTGTGAAAGTTAACTCAGGCCCATGGCTCTAGGACCCAACTGCCAGGAGATAGACCCTAAAGCTCCAGATCTGTGGGAATCCATCTCCACCGCCTCCATACACTCACCCTTCAAAACCCACCTCCTGGTTCTATCTGTATTTGTCTAAATATGCATACAATTTGCTTATATTGACAAAAATGACCGGTTATTTCAGGTCAAAAAATAATTTGTTTTGCTTTTTAAAAAAATTATATCTAATATCTACCTAATTTTGTGAAATCACATAATTTAATCCATATAGTCCAGCTATAAATAATTTATACCTACCATTGGAAAGGTATTATTCCAATACCATTCATCAAGGAAAACCACTGTGTACTCACCCTTTTAGAGACATTTCCATGTGAGGAGACAGGAACTGTGGCTTATCACTACCATAGGATGGCTGTTTAGTGCCCTTTGTATATTTCTCTAGCTAACTGGCACTTGCGTTTGAAAATAAGTCCCCCCAAATAGTTACTGAATATCCAATGGCAAAATGGCATACACCATTAGCAATCATGGTATACCTTTAGCTTCTAGGAATATTATTAAAAAAAAAAAGCCCTTTTTTATTACTTATGTAAATCATCCTCCATACTCCTGAAATAATGTTTCTCCTTCCCACATCCTCCAAGCTTAGTTTACCCATCTTTTGTGTCATTTTCTCTAGTGTTTTAGATCATGGGCCAATTAATGTAAACGAGAAACATCAAATTCTGGAAGGTATAAGATGGCAAGGGATAAAGCAATCTGATGCACAGCCCTAGTTACAAAGTAATTACACATAATTTCACTACTCTTACTAATACCCTCATAGATCTATGAGTCTTATATAATTGACAGAGATAAGCTTATAGAATAGACATAATTATTTGAAATACATCTCTTCTAAATTAAAAGTATCTCTCCCAAACAGAATTTTTTACTTAATCAAACCACACAGAGCAGTGACTAATGAACACATTCTGATCCTAGTCTAAAGATAGTCAGCCACTCCTGCAGGTCATCGGTCACACTACCAACATATAGACTAATGCCACTTTCATTTCTGGGTATTCAGGCAAATTCTAGGAAGAGTAAGAAAAGGGGTCATAAATTCAATTATTTGAAAGTTAGGTATCATGAGCCATGAATCACAAACCTAAGACACCAGAAATATGCTGAATAGTGTCTTTAGCATTGAACAAAACATTGACGTTAGATCACCTTGTCCAGACACACAGCGAATCATCGAAATTCTTACCAAAATTACTTACACACTGCAGGGAAAAAACCCACACATACACATTTTCAGTGTGTAAATCTATAAAGGTGTTAGAGACAGTTGCAAAATTATGTGCGATTACTTTGTAATTAGGGCTGTGAATCAAATTTCCTAGGGTTTTATCCTTTGCTATTTTATGTCTTCCAGAATTTGATGTTTCTCATTTACAAAAAAATGGAATATATTTCATTTACCAAAAAAAGTTGGATTTAACTCTATAATTTGTAAATATTTATGCATATTGCCAAAGAATCCATGAGCTTAACTACATTTTTCCCTGATTACTTATATGCCTAATCCATCATGCCAGATCTCACATGTTGCACTTTCACAATGAAACGTTCAGATGAGAAGGCGATAACCAAAACAACCTGACAGCCAATCAGGGAACACTCGGAAAAAAGAAAACCCAAACAGGGAGGTCATCTGTAAAATTGGTGCGGATTTAATGTGAAGGCTGCTTTATACTTAAACTTAATTTTTTTTGTTGTTCAAGGATGAAATTTCTGTTCAGATTTTGCAGCCTTAATAAATGGCTTAAAGAAATGACCAGCTGGTGTCAGTGGCCCTACCCCATTTCCCTTCCACCTTCACTCACATGGCAAGGAGGACATGGACGCATTGTTCTGGGTCGTATTCAAAGATGACACTACTGACAGCGATTGCTCCACTCTCCGTGTGTGACTGAAAAGCCCAATATGGGACTCCTTCCTGTAGTTTGCACATATGAAGCTTGTTGGGAGATTTGTGACTACAGCTGCCTTTAACAGAGCCTGTCATTGTTTATATCTCTGCCTCCAAAATACAAAATGGGCCGTTGCTAGGAATGAACCACTTCATTTCCTGACCACTGCAAGCCAGACTGATGTCTCTGTTGTTCTTTCCCAGATGTTCCCAGCACAGCCATGTTGCTCAAAGTTCTGCTTTGCCTCAGACTGGGATGAGCAAGATAAATGAACTTGGAATATCAGTATCCCTTTGGTTGAGGATTGTAAGCGCTGCAGTGATTCAACAATAAAAATAGACAACCAGTCCTAAGTACCTACTATGCGTTAAATAGCGGTGAAAAGCGGTAAGCAGAGCACAAAGGAGGGTGAGGTGCGGCTTCTGCCATCCAAGTGTTTCTGGGATAAACACACTCCTAAAATACTGCAAGTCAGTCGGTGACACAAGTCCCTCAACAAGGGCTTCTAAAGAAATAAAGCAGAGGGAGAGACTGTTTCAGGTGTGGGTGTGAAGGGATTCTTTGTGGAAGAGGCTATATGTGAAGAAAGATAATCAGAAAGGATACATCTGGCATGGGAACTGTGAAAAATGATACCGATGTGGAAAACTGACAGCCTATTTTGGGGATGGTGAGTATACAAGTTTGGTATAAGAGAAAAAGTAGCAGATATAAAAAAGCAAAGTTTGATGGAGACTGATATAAGGATGTAAGCCATTAGAGAGATTTTATGCAGCATTTAAAACTACAGTGGAACCTCTGTAAGTTGACCACCCCAGGGACTCTAACTAACTGGCCAACATACAGAGGTGGTCAGCATATGGACTAGGCCTACTGTGTTGATAGGTGGGTGTGCAGTATATAAAAATTAGGTCAACATGAGGAGGTGGTTGATGTAGAGAGGTGGTCAGCAATGAATACATGATCCTGATGAGTAGTCCAGAACTGAGCACAAACGAGTGTGATATTAAACAAAGGGTGCAACCTGTCAAAACCTAACTTTTAAATTTGTATATTGAGAAGGCAAGAATAGAAAAATAGTTCTTGACACCTGGGTGCAAAACTATTTGGGAAATTATAAAGGAACCACCATGGCTCTCACAAAGATCTGAGACAGGAGAGTGATATTGGTACCTAGTGGACCTGGTCAGGAACGGTCAATGTCCCCTTATCTACAGAAAAGGCCCATCTGGAAATGTCCACACAGCTTTCAAATGTTTCCCAGGTGCCGGGAGCAAACCTATTTATTATTATCTGAGCCTAGCAGCCAATTCTTTTTTGCATAAAATTATAAAGTATTTTAATCAAATGTTAATACAATTACTTTCGCTAGAAATGTAAAGCTTCTAGGATTTGAGTTGCTGATAAAATATATCACGACACTTTACAGTGTCACATTCATAGTGAATCCAAATATTTATAACAATATAGTTAGCCCATATTTCAAAATGTCAATATAGATGTATTGAGTATTGTCTCAATTTGAATCCAAGCTCATTCATTTGAAGTAGGTACAAACCTCAAATTATGTCATTATATTTCTAGTGTAGTTGCACTTAAGTTGCCACATGCTTAGTAAAACATTTTAAGGTTTTATTAAAAATTACCTTTTCTTTATTTCTTCTTTTTATTATAGTTAGGGAACTTTTCAAAGTTTTTAAGACAATGTATGTAGGTGGAAAAACTACTAATATGAATTTTATTTCAGTTAGGAAAGAGGATGGTACAAAATATTTGTAATTAAAAGGAGCCACAGGGCGGTGCCTATGGCTCAGTCAGTAAAGTGCTGGCCCCATATTCCGAGGGTGATGGGTTCAAACCCAGCCCCGGTGAACTGCAACAAAAAATAGCCAGGTGTTGTGGCGGGCACCTGTGGTCCTGGCTACTCGGTAGGCTGAGGCAAGAGAATCGCCTAAGCCCATGAGTTGGAGGTTGCTGTGAGCTGTGTGATGTCACGGCACTCTACCGAGGGGAATAAAGTGAGACTCTTGTCTCTACAAAAAAATAATAAATAAATAAATAAATAAAAGGAGCCACGGCATCTGCTAGGATAGAGAAACTTTGAATGAGTGACTTCTGTGGCCTTTCTAGATCCTTCCATTATCCTGCTGGTAGGCAAGTCCAGGGCACTCTGAGATCCTCAGTGTACTGTTTTGAAGCGAATACAGCCATAGGTTG
Organism: Arctocebus calabarensis; assembly: GCA_963573935.1. Lineage (NCBI taxonomy): Eukaryota > Metazoa > Chordata > Mammalia > Primates > Lorisidae > Arctocebus > Arctocebus calabarensis. Next base: position 16,422 of record CAUYON010046556.1, read on the forward strand.
GTCAATGACTCCTTGACGGACTGAAAGTGCAATGTCAAAACAAATCTTTCTTGCAGTAACAGAATTGTATTTATCCTTAGGATATTTACCCTTGGGATACACATAATCATGAAATCCTTAAGAATTTTTCAGTAAATTCCACACCAAAAATAAAGGGCTTTTTCCTTTACTTTTCTGACACGCACCTTTGGTATTCTGTGCTGGCTAAACAGTCACTTGCTCACCTGATCAATTAAGAGTGACATGTGAAATGTCAAATATGCGTATTCTTCCCTTCTCATTCTCACTCTCCTCTTGCATAAAAGCAGTCATGGCAATGATATTTTTCGCCCATCTTCAGCTCAGCGAACATTGATTTTAGGCTTTCCACTTTCAGAATTGTCCTGGACTCTCCCCAGCACACGGTGAGCGATGCCCTGGCTGGCAATGGGTGCAGGCATCATGCTAAGCCTCAACTGTCAGAAGATTTCTGCTTGCTTCACCGGCTGTCGGATGTTTGCAGGGGCCCCTGGGAGATTTTCTCTGCTAATGAGTTACAGGCTGCCTCATCTACCCAGCGCCTGGACTATCTGCCCAATCTTTCTAAGTTCCTAACCTCATGCTTCCTCCTTCCTCCTACTACATGTCCTTCTGGGAGACATTGGATACGGGGATGAAACATTCTAATCCTAGGGCCTGCAATCTTGTCAATGTGTACAACCCAGGGGTCTGTTGCTTTGTTTATCTTTCCTACTTGTCTGGTGGGAGGTTTGGCAAAATGGAAAGGCTTCAGATTGTGAGTCTTGGAAAAGTATCTAAGCACTTTGTTGTTGTTTTTAGAATTCCCGTCATTCATAATAGAGGGCTGAAACTTTCTTACTTGAAAATGAAATTATGTGCTTTGAATATAGCAATCTTTCCATGTTAACAATAAGAAAGATGAAACCAGCACATTGTACCCCATGATTGCATTAATGTACATAGCTATGATTTAATAAAAAAAAAAAAAAAAAAAAAAGGAAAGAGCTTTCAAATGCTGCTATTTTTTTAAAAGTGAAATTGGGCATTAATTAGCGAGTTTTGTGCAGTTTGAAGATAGCCACCCAAAGAGTAAGATATATTTGTGCAAGAGGAGCAAAGATCTTATTTCCAAAGTAGAATCCTGTTGACCCTAGGTTTAAGCCATGCTTTGTCGTCTATAGACTGAACAAATTGAAAGAAGAGGAATTTGGAGATAGAAATTTTATAAATACTTTCTGTTTTCTACTCATTAAAATTTCATTTCATCTGGGAATCAATGATAAACAAAACCGCAGCCAAGTCAAATGATATTTTAAGGTGTAAAATATGAAAAGAAAAAAAAAACTGAAGCAAAGATGATCCTCAGTTAAGTGTGAGTGTTATTAAACCCAATCATTTGCCAGGTTAAGAAAGACTTGTGCATCTGGTTCCCAGGCAATAATAAGGTGATAATGAGCGTGAGACTGACTCCTGATATCAGATATGGCCACATCTCTCTCCTGAGCACAGAGGGCTTCACAGGGGTCTGTCCATGGAGGAGTTTTTTGGTGAGGCAGGGGACAGGACATTGTTTGAGTAATTACAGTCTCAGTAGAGTTGTTCATCACAGCTCAGCTCTGTGAGTGTTGGAATGATGTGTGTGTTATATGCTGGGAGGGTCTGAGCTTCAAAGGATGTAAAACACAGTATGTGTTATCTTACATCACTTCTTAAATCTGTACAAATTCAAATTTCTCCCTGACAAAGCCTTCTCCTTTTAATGGGAAGTTCAAAAGTCCAATGCAGTTTGGATTGACTGCTCAACTATAAACATCCCTTGCGAATGAAAAAGTCAAAAGAAATTGATAAATATGCTAGTACTAAACATTACATACAAACTTCTGTCATTTATTAGATGCATTTATTCATTAACTATAATAATACCTTCTTCCTTCTATTTACTTCTTCTTTCCTATATGATAGATAATTATTATCATTACACCTTTGTTAGCCTGAAGCCCAGAACCTGTAATAAAGGCCTTGTGGGCTGATATAGCAACACAGTTTTATCATGCATTGAAATTTTCCTGATTCCCAGTGATTTTGAGTTAAATGTATAACTGAAGTGCTTCTTTGTCTAAACTTTATCCATGGCCAAAAAATAGAAAATAAAGTGCTAGAAAAAATGTCTCAATTTAAACCTGAAGACTAAAATTACACTACAGTTCAAAAGACTTCATGCGTAGATAGCCTGGACCATCTATGCTAGACAAAAACTATGACGAAATAACTAGTTCTCGCTGCTAATCTGTAGAGTCATTTATATTTCACAGAAAGTGTAATCAGTTAACAAAACCAGGAAGTCAGTGTTAGGTATCATTCTTCTGCCATATTGTAATCATTCAGTATTTTCAACAGCTCTACAGACACTCAGTCCGTGATAGGGTCCTTTCTCATAAGATAAGCACTCTTGAAGGAGTAGATTGCGAGAAAATAAAAAGCATTTGGAAAAATATTTCTGAGAACATGACTTTCCATTATGTTAAAGTGCTCCTTATTAAAAAATTAAAACCAAAGGGGAAAATAGAATGGAAAAAGAAATAATCACCAACAAAAACCAACCACAGTTTGTGAGTTTCCAGCTGCAAATGAAGACAAACCATTTATTCTCAAAGACCTGGTTTGGAAGACTAAGCAAGCATTGAACCATTAGTTGGTGGGAAGAGAAAAGTGAGGAAGAGTCTAGATCATTAATATTACTTAAAACTAGAAAATAATAGACTTAAACATATTGAATTATCTTCAGTCCTTTCATCTGGGGCCAAATTACCAATGTGATTATAGTTCAGACCTGTCGAAGAACGACGTTTTCTTGAGAAGAGCTGCTTACTGCGCTAAGCCAGAGCCATACATTCGATAGTCAACGCACAAATAACGTAGACTTAAATGTTTCTGTGTGTCCAATAATGAACCTTGATTCTGAGCATTTCATTTTGTTGGCTTAATCCCCAGTCTTACATTTTAATATGTAAGCAATTAAAAAGATAGTAATATTCCTTGTCCTTGGAGGTCTAAAATATTGCTCTCATGACATGTTTGTTGAGTCCATTACTAGGTTTGATATATTACCACTTTGATCATTCTTACCCTTAAAGAAATTACTTTTCAAAAGAACAAACTTCAGAATTTTATCAACGATAAAACAGAAACCTCTGAGATTTATGTGCATTTATTTATTCTTTAAGTAAGAGTAGTGATTATTGCCTGGTCCTCCATTCTCAGTTTTCTCTGACATAATTATACCACTGATTTTTGCCTAAAGCTGGAGAAATCAAGGACCTTTATTTTTAGTCCTATTGGAAAAATAGCCTTATAAAAATAAGATAAATTTGATTATAAAATGACTAGATTTGAGAGGAATGTTATATACAGTAGCTCCTTTAATTAAACTAAGGAAAATCATATTCTGTGGAATTTTTTTTAAAAAATTACTTTGAAACCATAATGCAAAGAGAAAGAAAAGAGGCAGAAGTCATTTCATTCCTCCACATTATTGGTGGCTAAGCGACAGGAAGGGAGGTTAGTTATGGTCTGCTTGCTTGGAATGGTACAGAAGCTGGGAGAGACCAAAGACACAATTCATACAAAGCCACGCCCCATGAGAAACTTACAGTCAAGAAATTTTACTTGACTTAAAACTACATTTGAAGGGAGATTTTTCAAGTTATTGGGATAAAATCTGAAGGAGTGCAACAGTTCTTTATGGCTTAAGACAAGTATTCGCTCCCTTTGTTATTTTCTTCCTCTTTCTTTTGTTCCATTTGTATCCCCTGATATTCCTTTCTCTCTAAATATTTTGTAAAGATGAGGAAAAATAAAAATTAACCAACTGCATATTCTTTGGATGTTCAGTTGCTTTGAAACAAAGCATTTTTTTTCCCGAAATGTTTTCAAGTTCAGAGGGTCAAAGGACCTTGAGTGAGCTCAAAGATTTAAAGCATCCAACAAATTAAACTCCTCCCTTTAACATGTCTTTTCAAGTCTTTGAGTCTTTAATATAATTTAAAGCAATTGTCCCCGTAGGGAGGTCTAACATTTTGCACAGTTACACTGAAATAGTTGACCTGCCTGAGGAAACTAGAGGAATTTCAAGGGTACATTTCAAGACCCTGTTTCTGTTGATAATAGTGTTCCAGCATTTATATTTATTAATATTGCTTTATTTTGGTCAGACTCCCACAGGAAATCCTGAGGCGTGCATGTTTCTGGCACATTTTATCTTGGATAGCTCCATCCTTTGGTCTCGCACCCTGACTGCTAAACTGAGTGTACCTTTGAAAGCCTCTGCTCTTTCATGGAGCTGAGGATGACAACAAGCAGGAACTTCAACACTCCAGGAAGACAATCTATCTACTTTCTCCAGTTATCATTAAAATGTCTTTTAGGCATAGGTCATAACTGGAAACCTATAAATGATGTCTGTGTAGTGAGCACTTCCCACAGAGCTGGAGTCCCAAATGATTAAAATTTATCACATTGTTCTTATGGTTACAAATACTGCTGATATGTGTCATTACTTAGAAAGTACTATTCATAACATTTTGATTGCAGTCCAAATCGAGCTTTTTTTTTCTCAATTTCCCATAAAATGCTCCTGATCTCTTTCTTAAAAGGTCTAATCCACTTCTCCTTTGAAACAACAAAGAAAAGGGGTTGATTGTTCTTGAGTTTAAATTTTGTGTAGTATGATATATTTATTGCCTGGTGGGATGCATCTAATTTTCCACTAGCTTTTCTGAGAAAGTAATTAGGATAAACCTTAATCCTCAGCAACATGCATACTCTAAGCTCTTTCATGAAGTAAAAATTATGTTTAGTATGTAGCTCTATTAAAATGATGTATAACCACAAGACCTCATATTTTAGTAGGACTTTGGTTTTCAAAAATGCATGCTTTGAATGCACAAATTTATTCTTTAATTAGACAACATAAGATGTACTGAAATGCTTTAGAGCGAGCCCTTCATATAGTAAGAGTTTGAGAATATAGGATAAAAGAGAAGCCTCTTTTTTTTAAGCTCTCCTGGAAAGCTAAATAACTACAGTTTTTCCAACATAATTGTCTAACCCTCCTGCACTTTGCCATGTCCTGAGAGTTTATGTCTTAAGGCAAAAGATTAGTGCAGCTCTTACTGTATGTTTTACCTAGAAAGGAGTGGATTCAAGTGCCTTGAATTTATTAGAAAATAAGACTGTGGGCTCGGCGCCTGTGGCTCAACGGGCTAAGGCACCAGCCACGTACAACTGAGCTGGCGGGTTTGAATCCAGCCTGGGCCCGCCAAACAACAATGATGGCTGCAACCAAAAAATGGCCGGGCGTTGTGATCGGCGCCTGTAGTCCCAGCTACTTGGGAGGTGGAGGCAAGAGCCTCTCTTGGGCACCAGGAATTGGAGGTTGCTGTGAGCTATGATGCCACAGCACTCTATCCAGGGTGATAACTTGAGGCTCTGTCTCAAAAATAAAAGAAAAAGAAAATAAGACTGTGAAGGCAACATGTCACCTGCTTTTCTGCCTAAAGGTTTATTTCCAGAATATTTATTTGAAAGTATGGTTTGGGTATTTGAAACCAATTTCTTAATTCTGGAACTAAATGTACCTTGTAATAATATTACGATATCAAGAGAGGAAAGAAAGCAAGATACTAAGATACTAAGGGAACTTAATACCAAAACTTTTTAGCTAAAAAATATTTCAAAATTCTTATCTTAATTTGGACTCCTGGCTATAAAACGTTATAATACATACATCCTAATCATCTAATCATCTAATTTAACAGAGACACTATTGTACCATAATTTAACCTTCTACAGTACTTTACAAGGGATTCCATTTAAAGATGCCCCCTTCCAAATTTTGCCTCCTAGTCGTAAAAATAAATGAAAAAGAAAAGGCAAACTTCTTCATTTGGAATTCTGGAGTCAAGAGTATTTGGGGGTTAAGTAGACAAATTTCCAGATCTAGGATTTTTTTTTTATTTTCAAAACAAAATGTACTAGTTCTTTCCATTGCTGACATAGTTGGCTCCATGTAACTTTTGGAACAAATCTCTTTTTGTAGAATTATCTCGCAGTTTAAAGTCATTTTGTGATGGGAAAAAAAAAAACCCAGCTGGTGACTAGCAAAAATGAAATAGAGGGAATGTTGACAGGAAGAAAAAAAGAACCATAGAATTGATTTTATAGTCTTATAAAAAGACTTACTTATTTGGTCATGTGGATATTTTATAATATCAAATATTCCTGAAAATAAGTGAATCACTGGTTGGGGCTTGACAAGTATTTGTTAATTAGAGATTTGTCACTGTGTGTTAAAAGGCTGGAAAGAGACAATTGTGGATAAGTTATGAGCAATATAAAAATTTTTGATAAATAAAATTTTACAGCTAATTTATTTTAAGAACTGCTTTGGTAAGAGTTTTATGTGTACTTTTTGTAACTCATTTTGCCTTTTTATATTGAGAGCTATGTTGAAAAAGACATGCATGTAGGCAAGATGACTCAAGAACCACAAAACAAGCTACATCTAGATACCTACACATCAAAATGAAAATTCCAATCATCTTGTTGCTTTTCTCCAGGTTAAAAAAGGGTATTTTGGTGTTTAAGGATATCCTTTTGTAATTTCACAAAAATTCCTGAAATAACTGATTGTGTTAGGAATAGGCATACTGGAAAACATATATGAATACCCTAATATCCTTAGAATCCTGGCATAGCAGACTTGGAAGGGACCTCAACATTCTACATTTGGATCCAATGTATAAATCTTCTCTCTCCAGCCTTTTCAACAGGTGAGAAATGCTGAGGTCCTAAGACAGTCCATTCTCTCTACAAAGAATTAGTTATAACTAAGCCCATCTTGATACAGACACTTTTCTTTATTTGTCTTTTTATACATTTGACATTGGAGAGAATGTCAAACCTTTTCCTCCTTAATAATAAAGCTCCTCTCCCTTCCATGTAAAATATCTTCTATTCCTATAGTTTTTCTTTTATTTTTTTTTCTTTTGGCATGGTTTTATATCCTCCCATCAAGCACATCTTTTAATTTTGAAAGTATGCTCTTAAAGTGTACTTTAAGATAAACTCAGGATTTAAAAAAAATTTTGACCACTGTGGAATGTAGACTGGCATACTCACAACTTCCATAGCCTCATAAATTTGCTCCAAAATTGACCCTAAATCCTATTAGATTTATTGTACCCCATCATTCTGTTGACTTGTATTGAACTCCTCATTACCTAACAGACTTGGACCATTGTTTTTCAGTTTGATATGGGAACTATTTGTCCAGTTGGTTTTTTGAGCCCAGGTAAAGAGCTGTATGTTTATTGTTTGTCCTAATAACCTTCAGCCTATGTAATGCAGCCATTTGTCCAGCCTAAACTCATTTGGAGCCTAATATTGTCATTATCAGATTCAGTAAAAACCCAACTCATTTGACAAGATAGCATCATTTAAAACAACTTCAGAAAGGTAACCCATTCCAACTTGTTACACTGTCCCTATCAACAATATGTTTTCCTAACTCCTAAACCATTCTTGCTGATGAATAAATCTTTTCCCAAGCAAAGTCAACTAGACCATGGTTTAGAAATTACCTTCCTTTTTATCAACCCACTTTTTTTGGGGGGGGGGGTAGTTTTTGGCTGGGGCCAGGTTTGCACCTGCCACCTCCGGTATATGGTCTAGTGCCCAACTCCTTTGAGCCACAGGCACCGCCCTATCAGCACACATTTTCGATTACTCATACCACTTTCTTTTTAAGCAGGACTAGCATGCCTACCAAAGCAAAAATAATTCAGGAAAACATACTGAATCAAAGGCATTCACTATGAGTAACATATACTGTGTTTATGTGTCTGGTCTTTTTATATCAAAGTGTTAACGATAAAACTCAGGTTGTGTTTACTACAGCTAGATTTTTATCTTTCCTTAACCTCATGTAAAGTGAAGAAAAGCTTAAGCAAAGAACAGTAAAATACTCTACTAGACAAAAATGAAACCAAGGCAAATTCTCCAAGTCAAATAGAGGTTTTACATCTAATGATTTCAAAATATAAGTGCTATCCTGTCATTCCTATGGGATTTGTAATGCCACTGTTCACTAGATAGAATGAAAATTATTGTTATTAAACAATAAAATAATATTATTGGTAAAATATGATGAATACTGTAACTTTCCTCCAAAAAGAACACTAATTATAAAGAAGTCTTTGCTTTTAACTTTAAAATGTATAATCATCAAAATGCTTGAGCGGCCACATGTGTAGGAGTGATCGGTCTCGCACATATTTACGAGCTGCCTTAAATCCTTTCTGGAGCTAGGAGAAAAGTAAACAAAAGACACAGTCACATATTTAATGAGGAGGGAGAGAAAAATCTAAATTGGTATGCTGTTGCTGCTCTCATAAGCCATTTTAATTTCCAAATGTTATATTAAAATGTTTAGATGTCTCCTTTCAACCTATCCTACAAATGTTAGGGACATCTAATGTCACAGTTATTTTGGACATCATTAAGCAAACCCAGTAGCAAAACATCTTTCTAAACAATCTATTACCCTTAAAATTGTAAACAAATGCAAAAATGCTACCTGCTGGCCTTGGGGTGATTCCTAGTTTTCCCCATTCAAGGAGTGCCTTCTTCCGTGACTCTGGGAAGAATTCCATGCTCTTGAGTCAGGGCAAGCTATCTTTGGTTTATTTTAGACAGGATTTGCACAAGGAGAATACTGTTTCTTCCGTCTTTTTTGCTCCCACTTAAAAATTAAACAGGAAACACATATATACCGTATATGTGATTGAAGTGTTTCTGTTTTTTATCCTCCTGCTCATTTTATTTAACTTACTCCTGTATCTAAAGCACTTCTTGCTTTTCTCCCACATTTCCTGTAAATAGAAAAGAATGATCAGACCTTAGGAGTTTATTTGAAAGTTTATTGCAAGTCATTTTATTATATGACAATGAACAAAAAAAGTACTTTTCACTAGAGATGATGCATTATTCAAATTGCTTGTTATTTTTCCCTGGGAGGTGGTATAAATGATCCCAGTAGTAGGATAAATATATTTGTTTCATAGAGTAATGCTGGGGGGGGTTTGTTTATTTTTTTGAGACAAAATCTCAAATTGTTACCCTGGGTAGAGAGCCATGGCATCACAGCTCACAGCAACCTCAAACTCTTGGGTTTAAGCTATTGTTTTGCCTCAGCCTCTCAAGTAGCTGGGACTACAGGTGCCTGCCACAATGCCCAGCTATTTTTTGGTTGCAATTGTCATTGTTGCTTAGCAGGCCCAGGCCAGGTTTGAACCTGCCACCCTAGGTGTATGTGGCTGGTGCCCTGCCGACTGAGCTACGGGCGCTGCCAGTAATGCTGTTTTTAATCCTGTTGATCCATCTATAGGAAAGACCAGGTTCTCTGTGTGTAAGCCTTAATCTAAGCTTCAACCTAACTGTCTCCAGATCCCTTCTGGTGCTGTATGCCTTATATGCTATACTCCAACTCAGCCTGAATGCATAGTGCAGCCAGACTTAGCAAATGAAATTACAGAATGCCCTGTTAAATTTGAATTTCTAATACATAATAAATAATGACATAGTATAAGTATGTTCCAAATATTGCATAGGATATACTATGCTAACCCATATTTGTTGTTTATTTGACATTCATCTTCAACTCTCTGGCCCATATTTTTCCAGACAATCCTCCATGTGACTGCCTCAAGCCATTTTGTGGGAACTTTACCTTCCTCCTTAGATGATCTACAGTTTCTTCTCAATGAAGAAAACCCAACTCAAAGAGCCTTTTCTCCTCCTGACTGTCTTGCTCCACTCCACCCCAGCAGAGCTGATCATCCCTTCCTCTGTGCTACTGCAGTGCCTGGTACAGACTTGATTATCACCCAAGTCACAAGCGGTGTGTGTGGATTTGTGTGGGTCTCACTGCGAGAAGCAATGTGTGAGTGAGTCAGTGGGATGCCATGTGCTTTATTCAGCTGCAGCCTCCATGCTAGAAGCTGATAGATACCTTTGGAGAGCTTCTGAGAACAGAAAGAGTAGAGGGTTGGAATCAGACAAAGCTGGACCCAAATCCTAGGTACTGCAGAAACACATTTAGATTCTCAGGGCCTCAAGTTCTTCATTTAAATATTTTTTGAAATAAAACATCCTTGGCTAAGTAATTGTTGAAAATTAAGTGAAGTTGTCTGTATGTCATGGACTCGTCACCAAAATAGTTACCTTTTAATCCCCTGCACCTTGTTGAACTAACTAACTAAATAAATAAATAAATAAAACCCCTTTCTGAGTTATAACGTCTTTCCTCTCTTTTTCCCCCTAACAACTGGAGAGAACTTCCATTTCGATTTTTAAATTAAGTTTTACATTGTCTGATTACGGCCTAATACCCTTGAGAAGACGGTAACTCCAAGTTGTAATAAGATTTTTCTTAACCAATTTATCCACAAATTCAGATTCAATTTCTTGCTTCTAGACTTTCTTCCTTTACAATCAAATGACACTTCCAATCACATTATATAAAAAGAGCAAATCTCTGCTCCCAAAAGCTTGGAAAGGAAGAGGGTTTCTAAAAATTACTCTTGTCTCATCAGTCTGACTCACATTTATCTAAAAATAAAAGGATAACTAGGAGAAAAAATAAACGAACAGAGGATAACGTGCAGCCTCATGTTTCTAAGTCAGATAACGAGATAAATGTTCTGCATGCTCTATATTTCACTTTACTTTTCAAAATGACCTTTCCACCCCCTAACCCTATCACTAGAATATAAATCCATTAATGAGGAATCTTTTCTTCCTCTGTCCTTTTTCATATCAATCGCAGCAGGATGCTAGACTATTCTTTGAGTTCATTCACTTTATAGCTATGAAAAAGAAAATATAGTTGGAGACAGCGTGTCTCCAATTGGTTAAGTACAAAATTTGAAAATAAATTCCTTAGTTTCTAGCTTGCATCTGCCACTGATTTTCTGTGTAAAACCTAGGGACATTTCCAAACTTCTTTTTAAAAAAAATCTTTAAAATGAGTGACTCGTTTAAAAACATCTCTTTTATACATGCCATTTGGAGTGCATAAAATAGAAAGCCTTTAAAATATTAGTGTTTTACATTCGATGGTTTTCAAAATAAGCTTGCCTGACTTTGGCTCCCATTGGATTTAAATATTGCTCATTATATGCTATAAAATAATAATAATAATATTGATAAAATGTGATAGCTACTGTAACTTTCTCCAGAAGCACGCCCATTATAACCTAACTGCCAAAACTAAAGAAGTTAAACTCATCATTGAGAAAAATATGTAGGAAACTTTAGAATAAACTGAGAGACATCTTAAAAGATACACATAGGGTGGTGCCAATTCATTCAATCAGTTACTTATTACTTCATCAAATGTTTAATGAGCATACACTGTGAGGAAAGCTCTGTGAGAGAATTTTTCCGAATTCCATTTCTTTCATCTCCTGACAATAAAACCGTACTAGTCAATGTATAAAAGGTATAACTAAGAGATTAATAGTTTAATGCTTTAAACTAATCCTCTAATAATTTTTATTAATACTAGCATTCACAGCGTTTCGCTGTGTCCCCTGAGTTTGTGCACAGGTAAGACCTTCCTAGGGGAGGTACCATCACCACTCCAGGGTAGATGAGGGGGTGTGGTTCCTCTGACAGAATTCTTAAGCCAGCTTGAAAAGTTGCTTTTACAAAAGCACAAAGAGTTGCATCCTTCAGCGTACATTATTTCCCTTTTTCTTTTAAATCTACATACATATTTGAATTCAGATAAAACAGTGCTCAAATTTAATTACACAAGATACCCTTGGGATCTTTCGTCTTTGACTCTCAAAGTACTATTCACCTTTTCTTATTACGAATTGTGTCTCACTAAGTGTCATCAAGTAAATATTTTGGAGGGAAGCTTCTGAGTCTTTCATTATATTGGCTTCCTCTCCACTGCTGCTCCCTGGGGAAGATTTCTCCTCACTTGGCTTTCCCATTTAAATCTTTCTTTTCCGTCTGAACTCTGCCTTCTTGCTTGTCTTTTCCTGGCTCCTACCTTAAAATCCACTTGTTTGTGATGTCATGCTCCCCACCAAGGAGATGATGAGAAGGTCATCTCCAGTGGGATGAGGCTGAAATTGAATCTTGAAATAGATCTTACGAAGCGGGTGTGGGAGGAGTGGATCAAATGGGATAATGTGTTGAGGAAGTTTTGTTGAGGTTCATTCATCATTCATCTGGGTATCATCAGATACTCAGAGTATCCCGTCATTGTCCTAGCTTCACCATATTTACATTTAGGTACCTTTCTCCCAATGAAGGAAGGGTGAGATCTTGAGACAACGACACTATGCCATGAAGATCTCAGCAGGGCACTTTGAAGATCCAGCACAGGCAAGCCTGTTCCACAGAGAAGCCTCTGGTGCCAGCCTGGACCACACTGTCAGAAGTGTCATCTCTTACACTGCGTGCAGCAACCACAAACATAAGACCTAACACCTAATTCTAAAAGGTGATCATGATAAAAATCAGAAATGCAATCTAGAAAAGATGAAATTACTATTACTATACTTTTTGAATTGTTTTGTAATAAGTATGCATTATTTTTACAAAAACTGTAAAAAAAAAAAAAGAAAGAAAGAAAAGAAAAGAAATCCTAAGAGGAAAAGAGAAAGAAGGAAGGGGGCGGGGAGGAGGAATGGGAGGAAAGAGGGAGGTAGGAAGAACCTATGCTTTGTCCTTTTATAACCGACCCTGACAGGAGGCTGGGGACTGCGTGGCCGGAGGATATCCTGGTGTCTTTAACCACATGTCTTGCTAGAAGGCGTCATTGTTTCTGAACCCAGATGCTTGATCTCTGAATACAGCAGCTCTGGAGGTGAGTGAAGAACCCTGGATCAGCTCTCACCCTTCCTGAGTTCCTCAGAAATTCGCTTTGGATCCCACAATGCAGAGCAGTAGTAAGAGGAAAAAGAACTTCCTACAACTTCAGAGAAAAGATGAGCGGACTCCCAAGGCTTTCTGCACTAGTGGGAAATAATCATTCTTGACCTCTTTCTCTCAGCCTCCAGAGGCTCATGGCTCGTTGCAGACATAACTAAAGAGATTGAACGGTTTCTTCCATTTCTCCAGGTCGAGAGGGCAAGGCTAGCATTGTTCAGATATTTTCTGAAAGCCTAATAAGCACAAAACTTGACACTACAGGGATCTGAAGAAATAAAAGATGTGGTTCCCACTGTAGGAAGAAGAAATACATAAGCAGAAATTAAATGGTGAAGTAACAGCACAACATGAGATTTAACAAGACAAATGTAAACATCGTGAAAGCTCTAGTGTAAGTGATTGAGCATGCATTACTTTCTTTAAAATTAATGTATCAATAAGTATTAAATGCACACACAGGTATACACAGACACAATCACCAGTCTGTTAAAATAATGTTCAAAAAAATTGGCAGGAATCATAAAAACATATAAAGTTCAAATACAGAGAAAGCCGAAATTAAAACTAGATGGCATTGTTGAGCATTTCTGGTGTGTTCACAGGTGCTGTGCCAAGTGCTCTAAATGCATTCTGTCAATTAATTCTTGCAGCACGTTAATGAGATAGGGATTATTATCATTTTATATCTTATTTGGAAAGGCATAGATAGGTTTAAGTAATTCATCTTAGAAAGGTTTAAGTAATTTACCTAAGTGATTACAGCTAGTCTTCTCTGTGCATTTATGAAGCATTGTATGCTATGATAGAGAACTGGTATGGTCAACACTGTTCATACACAGCACTCGTCTGCTCTTGAACTTAGGATTTCATAACAGACTCACCAGTGCCATAGAGTTGGCTTAATTATTCACAATCATTACAAGACAGACAGAAATATGTATTGGTAAACTGACTAAGGCATAGAAATAACTAAGAAAAATTTAGAGGGAATTGAATGTTGGAAGTAATTTGTAAAGAAAGCGTATGAGACTCGGCGCCCATAGTGGTTATGGCACCAGCCATGTACACCAAGGCTGACAGGTTCAAACCCGGCCCGGGCCAGCTAAAAAACAACAGTGACAAATGCAACAGAAAATAGTCAGGTGTTGTGGCAGGCACCTGTAGTCCCAGCTACTTGGGAAGCTAAGGCAAGAAAATCACTTAAACCCTAGAATTGGAGGTTGCTGTGAGCTGTGATGCCACCGCACTCTACTGAGGGCAACATAGTGAGACTCTGTCTCAAAAAAGAAAAAAAAGAAAGGATATGAGAAGTTCATTCATAGTTTCTCACTAAACTCCTATTAAAAACCTAACTATGTGCAAATGCATCCCATTATGACAATGGAAATAGGAATAGGACAGGTAGGATCCTTGAATTCAAGTTGCTGACCGTAATCTAGTATGAAATGATGGGATGGCAGGAAGGCGTGTAAGAAGGAGAGAGACATTGCAACGGGTTGTAAATCTTGTTGATCAGGATAAAGACAAAGGAATGGGACAGAACTACAAAATCCACCCCTAGGAGTGGTGGGAATGGCTTCACTAAGGTAGTCATAGCTGATCTGGGCCTGAATAGATTGGCAAAACTTTGCCTGAAAAATAAAAGGTAGAACGTGTTCCAACAGAGAAGAAAGTGAACATACATATATGACCTTTGTGAGGCAAGGCTGTCCATCAGAGAAAAGTTAATCACCTCTAAGATGGAACAAAGTCAGAAACCACTTTAGGGAAACTTGGCCATAACCTGCAAGAAAACAGAAAAACAAGGGAAAGGAAAGACCAGTTAAGGTAAGAATGAGGAAAAAGGAAACACTCCTTAAGAAACTGTGGCTGATTATAGGAAATAGAACCCCATGCATATCCTTTGTGAGTTCAGAAAAAGGTATCACGGTTCATCCAGTGGTTCAGCCAGACACAGGGCTATCATACATTTCTCCTGCTTCCTCATTCCCTACTTCTCAGCAATCACTTAACCCACCAGTTCCACCTCCACACTCACTTCTATGCAGTTTCAATGCTACCCAATTAACACAGGCATCTGAATCTGCTTGCCTGGACTCCTAACTGCCCCACAGTGTGAGCACTTTAGAAACGCAAATTCAAGTTCAAGGTGAGCCTGTGGTTCACAAAGCACTCTCCAGCCCCTACTTTTGCTGTTTCTCACCCAACTCCCACCTACTCCACCAAAATCTAGTAAACACACACACATGCAGACACAAACACACACGCAGACACACACTCACACACAAACACACACACAGACACACACTCACATGATGATCCACTAGTGTTGAATTGCTTTCCTTTTCTCAGATATGGCATGCCCTCTGTGCTTTAGGCTTGTGCTTACCCTGAAGCGTTCTTTTCTCCAAATTTCATTTGGCTACCTCTTGCTCATCCTATGGGTCTCAACTGACATGCCCCCTTTTCCAAGAAGCCTTCCCGGATGTTCACAGCTGGATTATGCACCCTGCATCAGTGACTATATAATGCATTGTTCTCCCAGCACTTAGAGATGTGTGATTGCCCATTGACTGATCTGTACTCCTAAATAAACCTTAAGTTCCAAACAGGAAGACCACACCATCTAATTTACTTTATATTTCTTAACAGCTGGTGCATATTACAATAGGAAGTAAAGGACTAAGTCAGTCTTACCCTGAGCCAGTACTGAAAGGGGATAAAAGATTGCTAAATAACAGTGAATGAGTCAAATGATGTTCAGCTACCAGCTCCATGACCAGACCTTGAGGGCAGCTAAGGTTTCATCAACATTGATCAAGCAAGTTCCAAGCAGAGGAATCAAGGTATTTGGCCTACTTGGATCTGGCTGTGTAGTTTAGTGGAAGCCAAAAAAATTGAGTGTCCACTGAGGACTAGGGAAGTTTTTCTTGCCAGCTAGAATCAAGAAAATGAAAGCCATACAAATAAAAAAGGTTGAATGTGAGGCTTGGGCCAAGGTGAGGGTAAGGAAATGACCTGATCTTGTAGATTGGAAAAATATTCAAAATTGGTTTTTAGTTCTCTGCTGTAAGAAAATACCTAAAACATGGAGCATCCCATTATAAGCAGTATAATAGATAACAACTTACAATTTATTCCATAAAATAATATGTACTATGTATTTCACAGAAATGCAAGAACCTAGTTTTATCATCTTCTAAATTCACATAGAATCTTTTCCCCACTCTTCTCCTTTGCACTTGAACTTTCATTCTCTCACTGTGATAATCTTTCCTGATGTTTATTAGCATCCTCATACTGGATTGAATAAAGTGGCTAACAAGGCCAGAGGAACTATAGTTACCTTCCTTTGATGAGTAAAGGATAAGGCTGTGCATTTGACTTAGTAAAAGTTCTAATCAATATTTGGACATGTGGAAAGGCCAGAGGGAGGTCAGGAAATGACATGAGACAGCGGAGGGCAGCATCCCCGCTGGAGGCATCAGGAACGCACGTTGCTCTTCTCCGTCTCACCTGTGCAGTTGCTGATGAATCTCTTTGTAGCAGCATCTGTCTAGAGGTAAGAAAAGCTAGCCATGTACTAGGCTTCAAACCGTGTGCAAGGTCTGATAACACTTTCTGGTTTTAAGAATAATTTAAGCTTTTCTGAACTGTTTTGGGTAAAAGCCCACTTCATCATCATGCAGCAAAGCTGGAAGCTGGCCAAATGCAGGACAATCAAAGAGAGGGCTTTCTTTCAAAAAGCCCTGAGCCGGGTCCCTCGGCTTTGGATAAGTACTAGTGGGAGAAATGCAAGGAACCCAGTTCTGGAAATCTTCAAAACAATTCTGAGTAAAAGCAGATCCTTCTACCCTTTGGAGTAAAACTTAAGACAAGAGCATGAAAAGAAGGGAATAGTCCATGAATAATAATTTCTGTTTCATAACTAGAGAATATAGAACAGTTTACAATTACAAGCCATAAAGATAATTCTTACTCAAGAATTTCTTCCTTAATTGACTTGTCTGAATATCCGGCCTCCCTTCCCCCACAAAGTAAACCAAAGCATTACTAGTGCTGGCAGTTTTATACTAAAATGCAAGGTTATATATAATCTGGGAAGACCTAAGATAAGCACATCCTTCCTAATTGCCTCTTTCTAAGTTATGTTTTTTGTAACTCCTTAAGTTAAAGGCTCAAACCACATTTTAAGGATATTTATCACATTTTATGCCTCCAACTCTGCAGTGTTAGTCCTCCTGGGTCCCATTCTAGGGAAGGTGATAGAAACAAAATCTAAATGAATCCCTTCTTCCTTGACAAACCACATGGCAGCCAGTCCTGTGATGTCACCAGATAGATGGCTTTGTTCCTCCTTTGAAAATGAAGCATTCACTGCAGAGCACTCTTTCAGTGATGGACACACCTAGACAGGACTCAAACATTACAAAAGTGAAGCATGTAACCTAAAATGTTTGTACCCCCTTAATAGTTTGAAATTAAAAATGAACTAAAAAAATAAAAATAAATAATAATAATGGGAATAAAAAAGAAAGTGAAGACTTAGAAATGTGTTGGGCAATGGCCACTGGCTCTTACCTACTGTCTATGACCCACAGTCAATCATTCATTTTCTTCACCTCTCTTTGTTCACTTTACAACTACATGTTTGGACTAGAATGTTCTCAGAACCCCACACTAAAATTTCAGTTCTTGGCCTATTTTAGAGGTACCGTATTTTAAAAAAACATAAAATTTAGAAACAAAAAGAAAACCACAAAATTTTTTCTGCATGACAAGTATCAACTACTTGCCTTCAATTGTCATGTTTATTTTGTATTTATTTTTTCTTAAATATTCACCTGTGTTTTCCTGCTTCCATGGTTTAGTTTTTTAAAACATTAATCCACTTGAAACTTTGTAATGTTACTACTTTATGCAAGTCAAAATTACATAAATCTCAAATATTAGTTTAGAAAACATTAATACATAGTTATTTTTAAAATATTAAGGCCCTACGAATTTTTGAAACTTAACTTTTTAGTTTCTAGAGATATATTACAATATGTATCCATACTTATAAAATTTTGAAGGGTTTGGTTGAACTCTGAAATATTCATAACGTGTTAAGATAGACTAAAGAGGAAAATACCAAAATCATATAATTTGATCTTTTAGCATATTGGGAAATGATGTCAACTTGAAAAAATAAAAATTATTGACTGTGTTACTATGTTCATTTTTACCATGTTCTCATTTGGTACATTATCACATAGCACAACCCATAAATATTCTATGTAAGAGAGCAATCCTTTTCTAAATCTTTATAGGTGTATGTTCCTACAAATATCAACATTAAAGTGTTACTCCTTGAGCCCAATCAAATTATCACATTTCCTTTTTAAAAAAAAATTTTTTTCTCATTTTTACCTCTATTCTTATTTCCTATTCCATGTTACAATAACTCTTATTATTCTGAGAATTCATGTTAAAGACTTTTACCTCTTTGTTGCTCCTGCTTTAATGGAATAGCCTTCCATTTTTCTTCATTCTATAACTATTTATTGAATGCTTATAATTAACCAGTGAGTTTATTCCGAAGGGCACAGAACTAAGCAGACACAATTTCTCCCTTTGGTAAGTTGGCATTCTCAAGCAGTTATCTACCCTTCTATAGCCCAGTTTCTTCATCTATAAAATAGAGTAATAATAATTACTACGTGAGTTACTATGATGATTAAATTAAATAATTTTTAAACAGTTGGAAAATGCTTTGGAAAATACCTAACACTTTGTAAATATTGTTTATTCCACTTTATCCCCTCAGTTCTATAAAAGAAAAACAACTCAACAAAAGATAATGTTTGAACCATATCTTGAAAGGGGTTGTTTTTCAGAGGAAGGAAAAACATTCCAAATACTGGGAACATTCAGTCTGTACATAGGCAACATGAAAGAACATAACATATGTTGTTTTAACATATCATATGTTGTTTTAAAGAAGTGGAAAGCTATTCCAATAAAGCAGAAAGAACAAGCAAGACATGAAACTGGAAAGTGGGACTGGTACGATAGATTTAATCCTATAGAAAACTAGGAACCAACAGGAGTTTTTAAAAAAAGAAAATATCACAATTCTACTTATATCATAGATTGATAATTATAGCCTCATTGTTGAAAATGGGCTTGAGATACAAAGACCAAAAGCAGAGAAATCAGGTAAGAGATCACCAAGATCAAACTGAAGAAGATGGTGACTACCAAGGGTGTCCAACATTTTTTTTTCTGCAGTACATTGGAAGAATAAGAGTTGTTTGGGGGCACACATTAAATACATAAACAATAATGAAAGCCAATGAGCAAAAAGAAAAAGGTCCATGTATACTTTTCATGCTACTACATATCCACAGATAAGAAAAAAGTCCTCACAAAATTAGCATGCAACCTGTGGCCCTTAGGTTGGACACCCCTTGACTCATAACCAAGACAATGGCTGATGGAACAAACTGAGAAATATTTAGAGTTAGCATCTACCCTGTGTGGTCATGACTGAACCCTGGGATAAGCATTGATCTTGAAGTTTTCAGTTTCATGGTCAAATGGAGAAATAGACCTCTAACTAAAATAAAACTAGAGAAAAGGAATAACTGTACTGGGGAAACAGGGGGTAAGGGGATTGAGAAATTGGAGATTATGTACATAGTTTTAGAACTAAATCCCAAAGGGAATAAAACAGTGCAGAAAGTCTATGAAGAAAGGGCACTGCTCAGAGAATGATGTATTGAGAGCCAAGAGAATAGAGAATTTCAAGAGAAGTTAAAAATTTATACCAGTATCATAGAGAGGATAAACAAGAGAACTGAGAGAAATCTGGTTCAATCCTCTAACCTCAAAATTGGAGGGAAAGGAAAAGGTATACCCTCCCCTCCGGCTGGGTTTGAGGAAGGGAGTGTCATCAGAGCAAAGTAATATTTCAATTAAGTCGAAGAGGCAAAGGGAGAACTCGATAGAAAGTTAAAGAGTGTAGAGAAAAATGAAAAGACTCCGTATTCCAATAAAAATGATTTTTCTAGGACAGCCAACAGGCAGAGGCTGGAGAGGTCCCCAGACCACCAGGGAAGGACAAGACTGGCCTGGACAAAGATAAGAGTATGAGAAGATTAATGATGAGGACTGTGATTCATTTTATCTTTGTCTTAAGTGAAATAATTTTTAGTACTTTGAATTCCTTTCTGAGATCACATTAACTTAATCCTTTAATACTTGGGCTATTCTTCAATTCTGCCCTGTATGTGAAGGTACTATGCCAATCTAAGCAACATCGATGCCAATCACCATGATGTGAAAGCACTGTCAACTTGATCCAAAATTGTAAAACTGTTTCCCATTCAAGTTGAAAGCCACTCCTTCCCCATGTGAGCTTCTCAAGTGTCGCCTCCGGATTTAATGACAGCCTTGATATGCTACATAGATATCTGTTTGCAATAGATCTCTGTCATTCTCCCAACAAGGAAAACCTAAATCTGGATTCTTTTCATTAAACTGCTTATCTTTGTGAAACACGTGGAGAACTGTTACTAACTAGCCGAGCCAAGATGCAATCCTGTGGGAGCCGCCTGAAATTCCATCATCACTACATTCAAAAAAAGCTGGCAGAGTCTAGGTGTGCCCCTTGCAGTTATTTAATAAATGAAGAGAAAAGATTGAGTAAACCACATGTCTAAATCAAAAGATAAAGTTCTGAAAATTGTTTTTGTCACCAGATATGCCTTGTTGAGGGCCCTGTTTTCTTTTGCCAACATGCTGAATCTAACATTTTACAGCCAACATTTTTCAGCAGTCCAGTGGTTAGATGAAAAGATGGACTTCTGTAGTCACCACTTTTGGATTAGCTGTAGGAATAATTTAACCAACCTGGCATGAAGGATATTGTTCAACTGAGTGGTTTGCTACCAAGTTACTAAATACACATATTATCAAGGCCGTTTGTTCATATGCTTATGCTAGTGTGGCAGATTTAACACATCTTGACACTCCTATCAAAAGTAGATGGGGTCTATGCCCCATCTTCTTGAAAATCGGAAAGACTTATGACTGCTTCAGCCAACAGAGTAAGATGTGAGTGATACCGTTTCCAAGGCTAAGTCAGAAAATGCCATGTAGCTTCAGTCTGGTCAGGACATTCTCTAAAATAAGCCACCCACTATGAAAGAAGTCAAACCAACCTGCAACCGCCATGTTGGAAGCCCTTGTGTAAGCACTCAGTCAAGGCCCAGGTGAGCTTCCAATGAACAGCCAACATTAATTGCTAGCCCAGAGAGTGAGGCATTTTGAATATCCACCCCAAACAAGCTTTCAGACTTCTGTATTCCTAGCCAGTATCTACCCACAACAGCATGACAGCTTCCAAAAGAGCATTACCCTACTGAAGTCTTTTCTAAATTCCTAATTCACAAAATTGTGAACAAAACAGTAAAATCATTCTATGTTTCTAAGTTTGAGAGTAATTCACTGCATAGCAATGGTAACCAAAATAGAATTTGTTACCTGGGAGTGGAATACTGCTAAAAACAAAAATAACAACAAAATCCAAGAAAAAAAAAGTGAGTTGACTTTGAGACTGAGTACTGAGTAGGATGGACAAAAGTTGGGAAGACCTCAAGGAGACTACTGTCAGAAGTCTAAGTGTCCTTAAGGAAGCTGTCATTGAAAGTTTAAAGGTAATTGAGAGAAATGTTCCTGGAAGCTAGAGGAAATATGATCTTTTTTCTGTAGCAGGAATGTTTAAACTGTTGCCTGCAGTAGCAAGAAAAAGAGAAAATGTGCCTTATGAACTGACAAATCTGGCTAAAGAGATTTCCTGGTCAGGTACAGTGCAAACACACACACACATCAGCCACATAAAAGAGGCATAAGCCAAAGAAGAAAATTTTCAGTTTCCAAGATTATGTAGAGAAAATAGAAAAGAGCCAAGATGTGATGGCCTCAAATATAATACTGTTTTCAGTCTCTCCAAGAAAAAGATTCTAAAGTAAAAACAGTCTTAGGATAAAGACCAAATCTGGAAAAATGTGGTCTCATAATAAATATGAAGACTATGTTATGACTGCAATGTTGAAACCTCCAGAGTCATTTTAGATGGAGACTTATTAAAACAACTAATAGCTTTCTAAGTATCTTAAACATTATTTTGTGATTCTTTCTGGTAAATTCTAAGGCTTCTAAGAATCCTAAGAGTGTAGTCTCATAGCAGACTTACAAGAAGCCCCAGGTAAAGAAAGGCTTCCCTGGAAGAGATTTTAGGAAAGGATTTTATCTAATGCAGTGGATTTCAAATTGGTGCACAGGAACCTTACAAAGTTTTTAAAGGAATTGCATCATCTTGAACTGCAATAAACATAGATGATACAAAATGAAGAGATGTATGACTTCTGCAAGAAGAAGACTGAGAATAACTTGCAGCAACATCCTTCCATTTCTTATGGAAAGGAAGGATGGATCAGAAGATAGAACAAAGATTCTGAGGGCAAACCAAAATCCATGAAATCTATGGACACTTAGTTCCAGGAAACAATGATGACAGCTAATTTAAACTCTGGTACTACATGCTCAGCCTGTTCCAGAAGTGCTCTAGGTCAGCGTACTGTGAAGCCTTATACTGTCCCTGTTTTTGAACAGGAATGCGTGGCTGTTACTTAATGCCTATTCTACTGTTTTATATTAAGCGTGTGGGAACAGATAACATGTGTCCTTATGTCATTGATACTCAGATCAAGAAAAATGGTACTCACAGAGCTGAACTCAAAAAGCTATATCTGAAGAGACTCCTGCCTAGAAATGGTTCAGATGATAAGATTCTGAATTTCTGATCCTGATGTTGAAATGGGACAATACACGGTTATGGGGAGAGGGGTGGGGACTCTTGAGAGGGGTTATTTTGCATGTAGAAGGAATGAAAATAATTTGTGACCATAGCCCAGATAATGGTAGTTTAAAATATGGCTCTAAAATTTTTTTACATTCCTTCAATCAATAGGTGGGATCTATATAAATGGACTTATGACTGTTTCAACAAATAAACTATGAAAGAAGTGAGGCTATGTAACTTCATAATCTAGATCAGAAAATCCCATATAAGTTCTACCTGCTATTGATGGAATTCTCACCCTAGAGAAATCCAGCCACCATGAAAGGTGTTCAGTTACCCTGAGGCCACCATGCTGGAGAGTTCATCCAAAGGCACTCCAGTCAATAGATAGTAAATGTCATGAGAGTAAGTTATCTTGAACATTGAGCCAAATTTAGCCTTTAGATGATGGCAGCTCCAGCCCCTATCATAACTGCCACTTCATGAGTGATTCCAAGCAATAACTTCCCAGCCAATTCCTTTCTGAATTTCTAACCCTTAAAATATTGAGCATAATAAAATGGAGAGTTTAAAACACTAGATTTGGAGTAAGTCAGCAGTACTAAGTAAAACATCTAAGAGTATTTTTTAGTAATAACTATGTCTTTCCAGGATGAAAAATCTCTCCTCATGGGTTAGGACAGAGAGGAATAACATCAAACATGTGGAGTAAATCACAAGACCACATGGAACATGGAAGGGAGAAATAAAAGTAGACAGAATAAGGGTTTATTTATAGGAGAATGCATAAATAAGTATGTTTACAACAAAGAATATTTTAAAGCCATTATGGAAAATTTAGGGGCATATCATTTGATTTGGAGGAATTTTCATAAGATAATATTAAATGAGAAAAATAAAACAAAAAGAATATTACATATCTCTCTTAGAATAAGTGTGTATGTATATAGTTGAGTAGGTATTTGTGTTTATTTGTATATGTGCATAGATTATTTTCTATGTATGTGTTCTATACATATGTGTGCATATTTTATTTGTATAGTAAATATGGTTGTATACATACTAGATTGCTAATATGGCTGCCCTGCAGGTGGGATACAGGGGGATGTAGATAGGGCTAAGGCAGGAAGTGGGAGATGAGAGAGGAAAACATGCAGCCAAATAAAAAAGAAAAAGAAAAAAATGACTGCATTAAGAATATATGATCAAGATGTTGGAGCAAGATGGCGGACGAGTAACAGCTTCCTTGCGGCTGGGCATGGTGAGACTGGGAGAGAGGACTTCAGGCATCTCTGCCAGGCAGGATCTGCCCAGAAACTTCCCTTTGGGGACACAGGGAGACAGCGTGAAGCTTCTGGACACCCCGAGGAAGGTTAAAGCGGTGGAGATTGGGCAAGTAGTTGCGTCTGTTCATTCGATCTGATTCTGTCGGTGGCTGTGGGTGGGGCAACAGTGGGACTGCAGGCTGAAAGGGCCTTGCCTGTGAGCCGTTTGGGTTTCTTTTGGACTTGGCACTCAGTTGAACTGCCTTGGGAGAACTTGGGCAGGAGTGCAGGGTTTTTTGAATGTTGTCTGGGGCCCCAGACTGGGCCACCAAGCCAGACGGAGCTGCCAGTGTTTGGTGGTGGGCTGTGTGGAGCCATTGTGGGAGAACTGCCCTGGCAAACTCCACCCTCAGGGTTGAAAAGCAGGCATTGGGCGGGAGTGAGTAATCTAGTGACTGAGCAGCCTAGAGGCAGGGACTGAGACGTCTTGCAGCCTTAGCCCTCAGGGGCATAGAGTGAGACCAGTTTTGGCACATTGGGTAAGTGGATAGCCACTCAAGGAGTGATCCCAGCCACAGCACTTTCCTGGGAAAGCTTTGGCTTAGCCCAAGTTAGCAATTTAAAGGGTCTTCTAAGCAGGCTGAGGAGGATTTAAGCTCTCCACCCTGCAGGGTTTGAGAAATCATTAGAAACACAGGGTCACTCCCTACAAAGATCCAGTAACAACAGAGTGATTCTGCCAGGGTCTGATCTGGGA
>CAUYON010046559.1:0-13966 GCA_963573935.1 Arctocebus calabarensis
AAAGAATGTATTAAAACAATATACCTGTTAAAAGATTTTTCTCTTCTTAGCAAAGTATCTCAAGAATGGAAGAAAAAGTATCCAATGTACTCAGCCCTAATATGAAGCTAATTTATAGTTTTCATATGAAGGCTAAAACCCAATTATAGCACAAGAATACAGGGAAAGGGGAAAGGGAAGGGAGAGGAGGGGGAGGACAGGTGGAGGGAGAACAATTGGTGGAATCACACCTACGGTGCATCTTAGCAGGGTACTGGTGAAACTTATTAAATGTACAGTGTCAATGTCTTTATATAGTGATCAAGAAAATGCCATGAAGGCTATCTCTAACAGTATGATCAAAATATTTCTGATTGTATATGAAGCACATTTTGCCCTATGATTGCACCAATGTACACAATTATGATTCAATAAAATTATAAAAAAAAAAAAGAAATAAAGAAAAGAAACAAAGTCCAGACCAATCTAGTATTTGTCTAAGTATCCATCCACCAACACTACAGTGAATATGATATCTTTTGTACATTGTCTTGAGAAAAATTCTGAGTAAACCTGAAATAGAATTTAGCTTCCATTATGAGACAGGTTACTCAGATTTGCAGTGACTGACACTGGACTCATCTTTCTCTTCACTGAGAGGCCAGAATCAATATTAGAAACACCAGGAAATCTCATCCCCCTCAGGAATCTAACACAGGCTGATTTCTCATGCTGGTGCTCATTATATGGAATTCACCCAGATTGACTGGCTGTGCCACATTGTTAAGGGACTCTTCTAGAAAAATTGGAATTGTGTATCGGGCTTGTAAGCAGAACAAATGAGAGTAGGAGAACCTATAATGTCCTTGAAAATGACTGAACCTGTGTCCAGGGACTAAGACATGGAACATGTCACTCTACACCCTGAGGCAGCCCCTAGTCCCCAGGAAACCCAAATCTAGAATAAATACTGAGGGAAAAGGCTCTATCAAATTTGCCTGAAGGGACCTCTCAGGGTAGGGATATTTTGATTTAGAGGCTAAGCAAAATTGGCCAGGCCAACAGTGGTGAAGAAAGGGACTTTCCTTCCAAGCAAAGTACACACGACTTGCAGAACCTTGCTGAGGGAACCACAAGGAGCTCAGTGTGACTGGAAGAGAAAGGACACTGAGGAAAGACCTGGAGGATGACCAGTAGCCAAGGGCTGGGGGTGAACAGCCTTTTATGCCGGGTAAGGAGTTGGCTCTTTGTAGTGAAAGTAGTAAGGAGCCCTTACTGTAGGGGTCGGCACACAAGTCTAAGTTGCTGTTATAGATGTGGAAGGCATCAGTGTTTGAGATCAGAAAACAATATCCAACATGAAGGTCTCAGAAGCAGCCTCAGAAGGAAAAGTTTTTCTCTGGCCTTCTCCTGCCCTCCTGTCTCTCGGTCCCATTCTCCCGGGAGACTAGGCATAAAAACTAGAACCCCTCTTCCCCAAGGTGAAGCATAAAAACCAGAACCCCTTTTCCCCAAAGCCAGGCATAAAACCTAAAACTATTCTGTGCAAAAACTGGCCATAGGTGGGCAGCTCCTGTGGCTCAAAGGAGTAAAGTACTGGAAGTGGTGGGTTCAAACCCAGCCCCAGCCAAAAACCGAAAAAAGAAAAACAAAAAAAACTGGCCATAGAGAGGTTACCTGACCTACCGTATTAGGTCATAAGACCCCCATTCCAGCAGGTCGTGCCCCACACGCAGAAGGAAGGAATGTGCTCAGAGAAGCCCAGCAGAATCTAGACAGACAGGCAGTGCTGGATTTTCCCACTCAGTCTATTAGCATCACACCCTTTTGGTCCAGTCATATTTCTACATGACTATCCATACTCTGCTAAGCTGAAGCTTGAAAATGGACGATTTTTCCCATATCTTCGAGTCTTCACTCTCGAAGGCTCATGTGAATACAGATTAAGTAAATTTGTGTGCCTTTTCTCCTATATATCTGCCCTTTATGAGTTGGTTTTTCAGCAAATCTTCAGTGGGTAAGGGGGAAGTTTCTGTCGGCCCCTACGTCAGCGTATTAGAGCCAGGATTCTGTGAGAGATTTAATCTCTCCCATCAACTCCAACTGATTGATATCAGCTGCCCGACTCACTGTGTAGGATGGGATTCCTGAGACCTCATACCAGTCCAATGCAAGCACGGGAAGGGGATAGCGGAGCATAAGAAATGGCACTCGTGGGACTGCCAGACCAGGATTATAATAAAGCTGTCCTGAACTCAGATCAGATTGCAGGATGCTCTTCCTCACCTGTCCCTTAAATCTTGGCATTTTTCCATTGTTGGAGTTTGAGGTGGCTAATAAATTACTCTTTTCTATTTGCTAGTTCAGTCCTAAATCAAATAAGAGCGACTAAGAGAGGGGAAGTAGTCAGACTGATGGAGATGAGAATGACAGCATACAAGCCGAGAACACAGTGGAGACAAGCAGCCATAGCAAGCACCCAGGATTAGGCAGACTCACCCACCAATCATGGGTACTGCCGAGAAATCACAAGTGCCACTTTACCATTAAACTACCACATGGCCCAGAGCAGGACATTTACTCTCTGCAGAAAGGCAGGTATTGGTGGTGCCTGTGGCTCAACAGAGTAGGGCGCCAGCCCCATATGCCAGAGATGGTGGGTTCAAACCCAGTCCTGGCCAAAAACTGCAAAAAAAAAAGAAAGGCAGGTACTCAAGTTGGGAGTGGCAGGCAGCAGGAGCCAGAGGGAGACACGAGGTCAGGGGCGGGTTTGTTTCAGCTGGGAGAGATGCAAGCATGTTTTCATGTTCAGGCAGAAAACACAACACATCATGGGGGAACTACTGAAGATACAAGAGATAAAGGATAATCTGTATGCAGAGAGATTGACGTGATGACAGAAAGTGGCCCTAGGACATCAGCTAACACTTCAGCACTCATTAAACAGGAAAAAATGTTCTTTGAGAGTCCCACACTTGTCTAGGAAAACAGAAGTGATAGCAGTTATAGATTAACTAACTTTGATCAGGCACTTTTCTTTTTTTTTTTAAATACATGTATTTTATTACTCTTCATTACACTATTCCCCCACCCCCACCCCCCAGTGGTAAGACAGAATTTATTTACAGAAAAGAATACAGAAAACACTAAAGCTCCTGGTAGAAGGAGAGAATTCAAGTGGGGAGAGAGAAGCTCTCTCCGTTTCTCTCCCGGTCTTTCCCGTCTCCTCCTTTCCCCGTCTCCTCCTTTAGGCCTTTAGTCTCAGGGTATATATAGGTGTATGGGTTCCTTGGTCAGGAAACAAATGAATACTGTCCCTTCCGCTGGCGGCAAGGTGAATGAATGTATCAATGAATGGATACAGTCCATTCAAGGAATTGAGGCCTAGGAAATTCACAAGAAATTGACCTAGGCATAGGAAATGGGGGTTCCACATTTAGTCCTAAGTGTAAAGTGAAGGAGACACCAAGGCACAGGTGTCTCCTCAGCAGTTGTCCAGCCTTTTTGGCTATTGGAGACTCTGGTGGGGGTCAGAAGTCCCTCTCCTTGCCTGTTATCCAGCCCATTGGCTCTTTAGCTGGCTTCTGCAGCACCGACACCACCAAGGAGGAGGCGGCAGGTCCACCAGCTCCGCTGAGCTGGCTAGGGTGCCAGATGTCCTGCATCAATTCTCCCTCTCTGAGTAGAAACTCTAACTGCTGTTGGGAAAGGGGGCAAAGACTTGATCTAACTGCTTCCTGCTGAATGGGGCGATGATAGAAGGGGGCAGTTAGGGTTTCTCCGGAGAGACAGTGATACAGGGGTTCATGGACTGGAACCATATTGCGTGTGGCTTGATGACATTTCTGGAAAACATAAATCTGATTAGTGTAATCAGTAATAGGCAAAGATAGAACAGTGTCAGGTCAGAAGCACTTATTCAGTGATGCTAAAAGAAAACCATATTAGGATTTTTCTTGCTGTTTCCTAAATAATAACTTCAAACTTTCTTTTGGCTCACAAGTGTAGATGGTCTGTGGTTGGCTGTCTTCATTGCCTGCCACTGTAGAAGATGGAGGGTTCCAGGACTTTACTCGTGAATGATGTATGCAGGAATCGACTCCTATAACTTTAACCGTAGAAAAAGACAAGATAACAGGAAAGGGGACTTCCCAAGTTGGGGTCAGGGAAGGTGAATTAGAGGGAAGAGTTTTGATCATGACTAGTTCTCCAGGAGAGGAAAGTTCCTGTTTTAGTATGTCCCTCCCCAAATGGGGAGCAGGACTTTCAGGGATGATTAGGGAGGCATGAGAGAACAGCAAGTCATCCCAATTGCAGCTTAGAGGCTGGGAGAAAAATTTGGTAACCGGCTGTCCAAACTATACAGACACCCCCTGTATAGTTATGGATTTGGGAGATAAAGAACTAGGATTAGAGAGAAGTACAGAAAAGGTTGCTCTAGTGTCTAAAAGAAATTTTCTCTCCTGGCGCTCCACTATAAGGCAAACCTGGGGCTCTCAAGGGGTGATGACACAAGCTGGAGCCATAAGAATTTTCCCCGGGGACCCTCAGTCCAGTTTGGGCTCCGATGGGGTCACTTTCCCAGGAGGCCTTAGCCTCTGGGGACAGGCCACCCTCCGATGGTCACCCTTGCATTCTGAACAGGGGCCAGGTGGCTTGCCCAGCCAGTGGTACTGCTGGGGGCAGTCTTCTCTGAAGTGGCTGGTCTGACCACATTGGAAGCACTTGTTTTTCACTCCTCTGGTTTCCCTCTGCCCCTGAGGGTTGCTCATTTGTCAGAGTGTCCTTACTAGAGCTGTCATTCTTTTCTGTTCCTTTCACTCTTTTGGCCTGGGGAAAAATTTTATGAAGAGGACTTCAAGCAGTTACAACAACAACAGAATAAGCAAATGGGACTTAATTAAACTGAAAAGCTTCTGCACAGCTAAGGACATACAAATTAAAACAAATAGACAACCTTCAGAATGGGAAAATATATTTGCATGTTACAAATTTGATACAGGTTTGATGAGTAGGATCTATAAAGAACTCAAATTAATCAACAAAAAAGGGCTATCAATCCTATCTATCACTGGACAAGAGTCATCAAAAGAACCTCCTCTGAGGAAGACAGATGAATGGCTAAAAAACATGAAAAAATGCTCATTATCCCTAATCATCAGTGAAATGCAAATTAAAACCACTCTGAGTTATCACCTACCCCCACTAAGATTAGCCCACATCACAAAGTTCCAAACCTGCAGATGCTTGTGTAGATGTGGACAGAGGGGAAAGACTTTTATACTGTTGGTTTATCTGATAATGCATACAACCTCTTTGGAAAGAAATATAGAATATCCTCAAAGAACTCAAATGAGACCTCCCATGTGACCCTGAAATCCCACCACTAGGTATCTACCAAGGAGAAAAAACCATCTTATCATAAAGACATTTGTACTAGATTGTTTTTTGTTTTTTTTTAAATTTTTTTTGTAGAGACAGAGTCTTACTTTATTGCCCTTGGTAGAGTGTCGTGGCGTCACACAGCTCATAGCAACCTCCAACTCCTGGGCTTAGGCGATTCTCTTGCCTCAACTCCCAAGTAGCTGGGACCAAAGGCGCCCACCAAAATGTCCAGCTATTTTTTTTGTTGTAGTTTGGCCAGGGCCAGGGCCGGGTTTGAACCTGCCACCCTCAGTATATAGGGCTGGTACTCTACCCAATGAGCCACAGGCACCACCCTGTACTAGATTGTTTAATATAGCTCAATTTATAATTGCCAAGATGTGTAAACAACCTAAATGCTCATCAACTCAGGAATGGATTAACAAGCTATGGCATATGTATACCATGGAATACTATTCAGCCATAAAAAGATGGTGATTTTACATCTTTTGTACTACCCTAGATGGAGCTGAAACATATTCTTCCTGGTAAAATATCACAAGAATGGAAAAGCAAATATCTCGTGTACCCAACACTAATATGAAGCTAGTAAATGATATAATTCAAGCCTACATAGGAGTAAAACTCAGTTCAACTCAAATCGGGAGAAAGGTAACGGAAAGTGGTGGGGGGAGTAGACGAGGGAGGATTATTGTGTTCCTACTTAATGGGCACAATGTTGGGGTGCATGGCACACCTATTGTATGAGAGATACAACTACAAGAGGGATTCTACCTAATAAATTCAAATATTATGACCTGGGTGTTTATACTCTAATATTAATCAGAAATTAAAAAAAAAAAAAAAAAAGACTAGATGAGACAAGTGCTAATGAGCAAACAAAGATAGAGAAAAGTTATGTTTCAAGGCAGAATGCTGGGCCAGTTTAGTCTTTGGAGATTGGTAAGAAGAACTGAAAAGAAGTCTGATAAGAGAGAAGTGGAAATTAGGTTACTATTGTGTACCAAAAGCCAAATGAAGAAAGATTTTCAAGCACTTTATAGATCAAATATGAAGAAGACAGATATTTGACTATCTAATTTTTTTCCTCATTTCATCACAACCAATTTTTAGACCTAGCTGTCCTTAAGATATCCTCAGAAATGAGAGATACAGAAAAATTTGGATTTGAAATCAGAATTTTTAGAAGTAGCACTTAGAAATTATTTGTTTTACGTTGGTGATTTTTCGATATATTTTCCATCACGATGCACACATACAAGATAAAATCATTTGTATATCACATTTCGGAAACATCTTTTTCTTCAGGAGAATAGAAAAATTAATTCATTTGAAAATAAAAGTAAATAATTTCCAAACATTAGGAGATTCTGTTTAGTAATAAATTACTTCCTTTCTTCTTCATAGCTAATTATGACACTATGAGTACATGTTGGCCTGATTTGAAAATTGCTGGTATTTGTGACTACATTTAAATTAGAAAAAAAAATGCGATTCAGAGGGATAAAACAACCCTTAAATCCACGGCCTTCTGAAATGGAACAGAGGAGGCTAGACCCAGTTCCAGGTGAGGACAGAGACAGCAGAGGTTACTGATGGGTAAATCCTGAAGGAAACACACTGAACTTGGACAGTCACTGCCTGGTTGGTCAATATTTTTCTCATAGAGGATTGGGAAGCCAAATCTCACTAAAATTTAAAAAAGCCTTTTTTTTTTTTGGTCTGGAACTTTAATACTTGAAAAGTAAAGTAGCTAGCCAAAAACAGCTGTATTGGAGGAGAAAATCGGGCCAAAGCTGCAAATGTGCTAGGGACTGGAAACAGAAGCAGCCAATGGAGGTTTAGAAATGTTTTTAAGGCTCAAAGGAATACTCTATTTAATCTTATTATATTTTACAGTTAACAATAACTAAGCTTGCATGAGCTTTCACTTCAACCATCTTACTTGATCCCCATCACAAAGTTGTGAAACAGACATTTTATTTTCTCTATTTTGTAATGAGAAACTAAGACTCAAAGAATACAGGTTTGTACAAAAATCACAAAAATATGTCAGAAAACTGTAAAACTAAAAGTAAACCAGTTACAAATGATTTTAAGCCTAGCCTTGTTTTCACTAAATGAAGTTGTAAATCTTAACAGATAAATGGAAGGCTTCCAAGCAGTTACTTGATTTATATATCAATTGGTAAAAGTGATTCAGGACACTATGTATAAATTGTAATTTAGTTAAACTTACAGCTATTCATCTTACCAACAATCTAAAATGCAATATAAATTGAAGTTACTGTACTTTTTCTTCATCTCTGAAGAACAGGACATATCTAAATAGTTAATAATGTACTATGGGTTTCCTGCACTAATTGCATAGATTTAAGTGATCTTTTCACCACCTTTTCCATGTTATTTCATAATTTAATAGCTGTACATAGCTTTGGGTACATTAACTAATTTTGGCATAAGTTTCTAATCTTTAAGTTAGAGAACATATTACCTACTATAAAATGTGGTTGTGAATAATGAGGATTAAATCTTAAAAGCGAACACAAAGCTTACCTCACCACTGATCATACTCTTTAACCCTAACTGGCATATTCTGAAAGCATTTACCTAATTCAGGAGGACAGGTAGTGAATTAATTAGAAAATATATAAAAGGATAATATAGAATAATGGAAATTTTAAAATGATAATTTGAAATTTAATGTAGAAAAAACAGAATTACAAAACATGAAAGAAAGGACAAAACCTCTAATGTTAAAATACCTTGGGGGGGGGAGGAAAATTATACAATGCCAAATGAGCAATTTCACCTTATTAATATTTTTTTCTGAGACATTGAGTCAGAATTTCCAAAAGTTCAATTGGATAATAAAAATATGTAAAGAGCTAGACCTCAATTGTAGTTTTCTCATGATTTACACAGATCCTAATCCAGGTTCTTTACTCAAACCCTGGTCATTTTGGATTCGTCCCTTTTTCTTACCACTTCCATCTAATTGTCAGCATATGCTATCAGGAGCCACTTCAAAGTCGAAGCACAAGGATGTCATGCCCATCTCACCACCTTCATGGGTGACAGCCTCGTCCAAGCCACCATCACCTCTCAGCCTCCTGTGGTCTTCCTATTAGCCGCTCCACTCCAGCTTACCTGGCCTTACTGCCCTCTATCAAATCCCTGGGCTCAGAGTTCCAAAGCTTTTGATTTGCCTTACCCTAATCTTAGAGTGTTCTTCCCTGGGTGGTTCTGTGGTACTTTTGTCCTTTTAGGATCTTTGTTCCTCTATGCAGCCTCCCTGAGCCCTCTATTTGAAATTGCTGTGCCACCTTCTGCCAACAGTCCATATAATCCCATCTCTGCTTTAGTTTTCTTCCAGGGCTATTTGTACCGTATTTGTATATTTACTTTATTTTCTGCCCTTGCAAAGATGTGAAGTTCTGTGAAGGCAAGAATTTTTGTGTTTTTGAACTGATCCATCCCTGGGACATTGAATAGCCCTTGCCTCATAGTAGATGATCAATAAGTGTTTTGGGGAATAAATTCTTCTTTTAAAAATAATTTGAAATAAATTTATGAAACAATATAGATATTGCATACACAATGGTTGATTTTCCTTCTACATTTCCATATGAAACAACTGCCATGTCATTAAGCATTTTGTGAAAATGTTCTTAAAAGGGGCTACTACAGAAAAAAATGATTTTATGAAAATTATTTTTCTCAGTAGATAAAGTTTATATTTTTGTCTTGTATAAGACAGTAATGGCCTCTCATGATAGATGAGTCCTTTTTATTTCTCTTTTATTTGGACTTTAGAATTTTCCTGTTTTCCCAGCATTGCACATTAGTCCTAAACTAATAAACACTATTTAAACTAGAAAACTATTAGGTTGAGATATAATTATCTGTGGAGACATAAAAAAAAGTAGATACCAATGAATCAATGCCCCAACCTGAGGGCGTGAATAATAATACTTGACAGACACAGCTTGATGTTCTCCTTAATGATAGATTAGATACCACACACATTCAACTTTCAGAGCTAGGAGCAATGGTTAGGAGAAAACATGCTGAAATTTCAAATTGCTCTTGGTTATCTGAAAAGGATCATAAATAAATGTAATGGAATTAAGTTACAAGGTCATTGAAATCTATCTTGGGGGGGAAAGAACTATGCAAAAGAGGACAAAAATTCAATTTAACAAAAGCAGCAAAGTGTTTAATCTATATTATGCAGTTTATTGGGTACTATCCTAGACATAGATGAGAATTCAGAATGAGTAAGCCATGACACGTACCCTTTAGAGTTTCTTTTCCACTTCAGGGAGGAAGAAATAACAAAATAAATGCAAAATTCAAGTTAAAAAATGTTTTGAAGCACTGAAATAGAGCCATATAAACAAAAGGGCTGCAGTTGGGGAAAATAACTGTGAATAACTAGCACAAGCAGCTGTGTAGTTATCATTCCTATTCCTATTCCAAACATCCAGGAGAAGTTCCTAGTTATCAGTCCTATGTCCTATTCCAAACTTCCAGAGAGGCAAACAGATTGCAACCAGCCCTGTCCAACTCTGCTCCAATCAGCAGTGGATGGAGAATGGAAGAATGACACAAAGTAGAAAGCTTTATAGAAAGTTCCTGAAGATGGATGATTGTGTAATACCGCCAAGACTACTGACACTGGAAAAAGTGCTTGCATACAGTAATACTGTGAATGCTGGCGAGAAGGGATCAGAAGTGAAAGAACTCAAGCCACTTACTTGATTTTTCTCTCTTACTGAACACTCGAAACAAACTCAATTCCTTGCCTCTTCATAAAGCAACTTCTCTATGCCACAATTGGCAGAGCTTTTACTTCTTCTGAATTCTCAGGAACTTAAAGATGCATTATCATTTTTGTTAATTGTTTTTTAAAAACTTTCTATATCTACCCCTACCTAGTTGCAAAAGCATTGAGATAAGATGATATATTTAATGTCTCCTCACATCTGCATTGTCAAACACACATCGGAACCACTAATATTTAGGACGAGTTAATTATCTAATTCATCTGTATCTTGATGAATTTATTTTATAATGCAAAGTATGCCATGTGATTTGATTTCTAATATCATTAATGACATATTAATCTAAATATTTACTATGCTGAAAAAATTTTAAGTAATAAAATAGATTATAAAGTTGAGAACCTTAAGTTTGTGATGACAGAAAACTTATTGTTTGTATCAGATACAGACAATAATTTGTCTCAATCATGCATTACAACTGGGAATAATGAACAGATCTTTTTATTTATTTATTTATTTTTTAATGAACGGATCTTAATTATAAGCATGATATACGGTTTCAACAATTGTCAAAGTTTGTTAGGGTTTTACTAAAGAAAACTGGATCTAACTGCATCCAATATGTCTTGATTTTAACAACAAATATAAAGAATTCTCGAAAAGTAATTTTTTTACAGATGGCTTCGTTCCTCTGACATTGAATAATGGTTTGGCATGGAGTAAAAAGTGAGGTTATGATATTACACAAAAACTGTGTCTGAAGGGAAGGCCTGAGTAAGTGAAAGAACTCAAGCTACTTGGTGGATTCTCTCCCCTACTGAACACTTGAAAACAATCTATTCATTGCTTATTTGCTCAGTACTCTAGTTCATTTTTGCCACCCGTTTTCATAATCAGCAAACTCCTGAGAATATGCTCAACCCTTGAGAACACAAAGAAGATGTTGCACCCGAACCATGGAGAGTGTTTAAGGAGAAAAACAAATTCCAGATTTCGAGAGAATTCCTTGAAACTTGAGAACCACCTGATTTCTGTTATTGAGCTGATTCTTCAGCGAGAAAAGGTCAATGGCCATGATTCCTGGTTTTGATGGGACTCTCACTATTGTCTATACAAGTAGATTTCATTTGAAACAAAGAGAGATTTTTCCTACAAGATCAAACACCTTCAAGAAGTACACAAAATAACTGGTGGGCTTAAAAGAAAATGGAGTAAGTAGAAAATACTTGACAAAAGAAGGGATGAGAATTTAAAGAACTCAAGCCACTTGCTAGATTTTTCTCTCTTACTGAACACTGCAAACAAACTCAATTCCCTGCCTCTTCATAAAGCAATTTCTCTATGCCACAATTGGCTTTCAAAAACAGAAAGATCCAGAGTCAATGGTTGTTAAGTAGTTATAAAGCATATATAAGGTAGGAGGGTAGGATGCCAGGCTCTAGGAGCTACCTCAGATTTCCCCATTAGCCTCAAGAAAGCCACCCGGAAATCTCAGCTGCCCGAATGTGAGTAAATAACTAGAGAGTTCCTCAGTGTCTCTACCAGAACTGTTGTCTCTGTGAAGAAAAATTACCTGTGCCAAATCAGTGTGTGAGTAACAATTTATTTTTATTATAAGTTTAGTTTTTGACTTTATAATCAGAAGGTTCGTGTCATAGTTTCAAAAAAATCATCTCACAAGATCATTTTCCATAAGTCATTTGAGACATTCGTGTTTGGACAGTTAACAAGTCCCGAGGGAGCTGGTGGGTAAGAAAAAGCACAACCCTTACAGCAAGCCCATGTTTTTATAAAGAAGGCCTGCCACTTAAAGGTCATAGGCTGTGAAGCTGTGGTTAGTGAAAGAAATTAGTCATAAAAATACAGCATAGCCCAGCAGGGATTTATTATGCATGAACCACTTCCATTTTGTGTTTATTTAAAATAGGCTAGATTGTGACAGTGTTGAAATTTCCTCGTGGCACATAACTTTAGAACTTTAGGGGAGTGTCCTCCTCCTCTGCTCCTCAGCACATCATGTTGATTAGGACTATTTTGAAGATAAGATGATTGTCCAAAGCTAAAAGTAAAGCAGAGATTTCAACACATGGGAAGTTCCAAATGTGCAAACAGAAAAGTTACCACACCCATCACTGAATATTCACTTTGTTATTCAGTGCACATGTACATTTGAGTTTTAAGATAAAAGTGGATATGATTTCCCAAACATAAATGAGAAATGCGAAATTTGGTTGAATTTGGCTGACTCAGAATTATGACTTCTAAATTGGAGAACTTAGAACACATGTTCAGTGGTCATTGGAGAAATCATTTTGAAGTTCCTATAACATGTTAGATTACGAAAAAGCTTTGAAAGAATTTAATAAAGGGCTTAAGTTTTTTTGAATATGTTTCAAATAACTCTCTTGAATTTGTAGTTCACTTTGTCCTTCTTCAACACTTTCCACAGTTTAAGTATAATGTTGAGTTTCCAAGAGTGCCTGCGTGCATCTCAGCTTTGGTATTTTAATATAATATCAATAGCATACTCAGGGAATTAACAGCTGACTTTAGAGTGTCAGGTTAAGGATTTGCTATCACAGAATTATTTCATATCACAATTCCTTTGGTATACTATAAAAGTAACTATTTCTCAACTAGTTATTTCTACTAGTGTTAACTAGTTAAAAGATAACAAGAATTGATAAAAAGACTTTTTTTAAAGGAAAATCTGTATTATTCATCTCAAATAAGTGAAGCAATTTAAGCCAGAAAAAAACAGAGTTGTGCCAGAAAAGTACAGGAAATTAAGATAATATAAAATCCTATTTCTTATAATACCAAAATAGTTATATGTTAAAACTCAGAGAGAAACATAACCAACAAAACTAAACAGAGATTTTAGCATGAGGCCAGAATTTATTATAGTTTTTATCCATTGGAATGAATGATAAGAGTTTTAAAATTCTAGCAGATGAGCAGTAGCAAATGATAAGAATTGTAAAAGTCTAACCTA
Source organism: Arctocebus calabarensis (assembly GCA_963573935.1). NCBI lineage: Eukaryota > Metazoa > Chordata > Mammalia > Primates > Lorisidae > Arctocebus > Arctocebus calabarensis. The sequence goes on from CAUYON010046559.1 coordinate 13,147, forward strand.
TGTTTATGTTAGATGCAGTGTGTTGTATTCAATTATTATTATTATTATGAAATAGAACCCTTCCATCACCAAGTTACTGTTTCACCCAGGTGTCTTCTATTAAAATATAGAGATTATTCTAAAGATTCTTTTTAAATTTTGAAGTACAAATGTTGCAAAGGTGATAACATTAAATCAGAAACAAGTTTATATAAATATAAACTTTTGCAGAAATAAGTTTATATAAATCTCTCCCTTCGAGTCAAAAACTAGGATAGCAGGTAGAGGTAGAAGAACTGGAAAAAAGGAAAGATTGAAGTGACAAAAGTGCAGCAAAGGAAACTGAGATGTGCATAATCTCATTACGGAAGGTGATTCATTATGATCTTTATTCTTTCACCAAGACCCAGTAGAATACATCAATAAATCACCGTGTATCAATGCAGTAAATGCGTCAGTGGAAAAGAATAAGCAATGTATTTGAATTTCAAAGACAAAATGTTGAATGAAAAAGCTAGTAAGAAAAAGTACTTACTATATGATTTTACTCACATAAAGACCAAAAAAAAAAAAAAAAAAAAGAGGTGAAATTACTCTATAGGGACAGGATTCAGGGACTTATGATTAACTTTGGGAGGAGGAATGATGATTGGAAGGGAACGGTGCTGCTGACATTCTGTTTGTCTTTATCTGTATGTGTATCTATCTATCCCGATCTCCATCTCATTTCTTTTTTTTTTTTGAGACAGAGCCTCAAGCTGTCACCCTGGATAGAGTGCTGTGGCATCACAGCTCACAGCAACCTCCAATTCCTGGGCTCTAGTGAGTCTCCTGCCTCTGC
>CAUYON010046560.1:0-18007 GCA_963573935.1 Arctocebus calabarensis
ACAAAACAAAAACAATGTAAAATGTTTCTGCTGTTTCTGCTGGGGGCAGTGACTTCAAAGTACTTCAGTAATCCAAGCACTTTTGGGGGTGGGATAATCCTTGAGGCTAGGAGTTTGAGCTGGGACTACAGGTGCCCACCATAACACCTGGCTATCAACAGACTGGGCAATATGGCAAGACCCCATCACTACAAAAAATTAAAACATTAGCTTGTTGGAGGGGTGTGCCTATAGTCCCAGTTACTCAGGAGGCTGTGACAGGAGACTCACTTGAACCCAGGAGTTTGAAGTCGCAGTGACTAATGATTGTACCACACCACTCTAGCCGGGGTGACACACAAAGACTCTATCTCGAGAAAAAAAAAAAAAAAAGGCTCGGCGCCTGTGGTTCAACGGGCTAAAGCACCAGCCACGTACACCTGAGCTGGCAGGTTCGAATCCAGCCTGGGCTGCAACCAAAAAATGGCCAGGCATTGTGGTGGGCGCCTGTAGTCCCAGGTACTTGGGAGGCAGAGGCAAGAGACTCGCTTGAGCTCAGGAATTGGAGGTTACTGTGAGCTGTGATGCTATAGCACTCTATACAGGGTGAAAGCTTTAGGCTCTTTATAAAAAAAAAAAAAAAAAAAAAACAAAAAACCCCAAAACAAAAAAAAAAAAACAAAAAAGGCAAAAAGTTTCACATCCATACGATCCAATTCTTCAGAAATAAACCTTTATGGCTCAGCGCCTGTGGCTCAGCGGGCTAAGGCGCCAGCCACGTACACCTGAGCTGTGGCGGGTTTGAATCCCAGGCCCCCCAAACAACAATGACGGCTGCAACCAAAAAATGGCCGGGCGTTGTGGCGGTCACCTGTGGTCCCAGCTACTTGGGAGGCGGAGGCAGGAGACTCGCTTGAGCCCAGGAATTGGAGGTTGCTGTGAGCTGTGATGCTACAGCACTCTATCCAGGGTGACAGCTTGAGGCTCTGTCTCAAAAAAAAAAAAAAAAAAAGAAGGAAACCTTTACTTGGTACAGGCGAGAGAGATGCATAGGATATCTCTTAGAAATGCTAACTGTTTGGCTTGGCACCTGTAGCTCAAGCGGCTAGGGTGCCAGCCACATACACCAGAGCTGGCAGGTTCAAAGCAGCCCAGACCCGCTAAACCAAATGATAGCCAGGCGTTGTGGTGGGCGCCTGTAGTCCCAGCTACTTGGGAGGCTGAGGCAAGAGAATCACTTAAGCCCAAGAGTTGGAGGTTGCTGTGAGCTGTGATGCCACAGCCCAGGGCAACAGCCTGAGACTCTGTCTCAAAAAAAATTTTTTTGTTTAATTGGTAATTGTAAACAATAGAAGGCACTGGCAGTGACTTCAAGCTAGAGATTTTATTTACATAATTTACATTTTATTTGCATATGTTTCTGAAAATGGTTTAATCCTAAAAAGGGCAAGATCTCCCTTCATCAGAATCACCTTGCAAATCCTTGGAAATCTCAGGATCAAAACTGAGGAAATTTCAGTCTCCTGTTTTCCCTATTTTACAAGTTGCAAATAGCTTCAGATATGCATCATTTTCCTCCAAGTTTATTGTTTAGAGTGAGCACAAGCCACTGAGAGCACAACTTGTGCCCTGATTCATAGAATTTTGGCCCCTACCTCAAGCTGAGGCAGCCTGAGTGGAGATTTCAAATGTGTCATGAGGTTTCCCAGCCAAATTCCTCCTGCATCAACTTGAAAACTCGTTATAAAAATAGCCCTTACGGAGGGAGTCTGACCAGTGACAAAGATTTCCTAGCTGGGAGCAGGAATAAGAAGGTTACTGTTCTTCTTTTTTAAAAATCTGCTTTAATGTCTCTATGATGTAGATTCGCTTTTAAGATTGTGTTTTAAAAATCACCTTTGTACTTGAGTGATCTGTTTGAGAATGAAATTCCTCAATCTTGATGTCTAATTGGGTTAATCCTGGGTCAGATAAAGGATTTAAAGAAAACAAAAAGAGAGAGCCTTATCTTAAGTTTGCCCAGGAAATAAACCTGTGTACAATCTATCTAGGAAATTTAGACAATCTCTAGAAAAATCCTGGTGGTTAAGGACTCTAGGTAACACAGAAAAAAGCAAATCCTATGATTCAATTAAAAAAAAAAAAAAGCAAATCCTGACCTCAGGGTCTTTCAAGAGTTAAGAAAGAATCATATTACAGTTTTTGAGGCTCCAAGGGTATTAAAAAGAGAAGAAATAGCAAACAGGGTACTGTGTGAATGAGGGGAAACTTCCCATTCTCCACTATTTACCATGTACTTGGGAAAAATCACAGAGTGATTGCTCAACAACCCAATGGGTGTGGGAGGTTTATATACCCTCGTTTTAAAGTGGTATGAAGAATTATAGGTTACTCTGTTTTCGGGCAATAAATGGTTACTAGGGAGGATGAATGGATGGGAGGATACATGGTTACTTGAGAGGATGAATAAATGGGAAAAGGAAAACAGATTAACTTAAAAATTCTCTTTGAAAATTAAATTAACGTGAGAAACAGGTATTATGCTGCATTTAAAGTGATTGGGTCAGATCTGGTTCCGTTCTCCTTCTTCTTCTTCTTCTTTTTTTTTTTTTTTTGTAGAGACAGAGTCTCACTTTATCGCCATCCGTAGAGTGCCATGGTGTCACACAGCTCACAGCAACCTCCAACTCCTGGGCTTAGGTGATTCTCTTGCCTCAGCCTCCCGAGTAGCTGGGACTACAGGCACCCGCCACAACGCCCAGCTATTTTTTTGTTTTGCAGTTTGGCTGAGGCTGGGTTTGAACCTGCCACCTTCAGCATATGGGGCCAGCGCCCTACTCGCTAAGCCACAGGTGCCATCCCATCCATTTTTTTTTTTTTTTGAGACAGAGCCTCAAGCTGTCACCCTGGATAGAGTGCTATAGCATCATAGCTCACAACAACCTCCAATTCCTGGGCTCAAGTGAGTCTCTTGCCTCTGCCTCCCAAGTAGCTGGGACTACAGGCGGCCGCCACAACGCCTGGCCTTTTTTTTTTTTTTTTTGGCTGCAGCCGTCATTGTTGTTTGGCGGCCCGGGCTAGATTCGAACCTGCCAGCTCAGGTGTATGTGGCTGGCACCTTAGCCGCTTGAGCCACAGGCGCCAAGCCAAGCCCCGTCCATTCTTAATCTTCTTTTCTGTAATATATTGAGATAACTGGAACAGGAAGGAGAGTTGATTGTTCTTTTTGATGAATCTGTCTTTTTATGAAGAAGGAAAACCCCTTTCAATGCCTGTTGATCTTTAAGTCCTTTATTCCAAAATGCTCTTGATGCGGGCGAGGTACCTCAAGCCTGTAATCCTAGCACCCTGGGAAGCTGAAGTGGGTGGTTTGCTTGAGTTCAGGAGTTCAAGACCACCCAGAGGAAGAGCAAGAACCTGGCTCTACTAAAAAATAGAAAAATTAGCAGAGCATTGTGGTGGGCACCTGTAGTCTCAGCTACTTGGAAAGCTGAACCAAGAGGATCTCTTGAGACCCCAAGAGTTTGAATTTGCTGTGAGCTAAGATGCCAGAGCACTCTACCAGTGGCAAGAAAATAAGACTCCGTTTCAAAAAAAGAAAAAACAAAACTCTTTGTACCAAGTAGTCATATTTTGGAGTGAAATTTTATGAGCTCCCTCACTACTCTCTTTTTACAGTTAGATACTTGTAACACAAGAGGAAACAAACTATAATGCAATATAATTGCCTATTCACAAGGTAATAGCGAAATTTATTTGGAAGTATTAATGCACAATCCCTGATGGGTGTGTTGGTTGATAACAGGGCATAATTTTATTTTATTATTTATTTATTTATTATTTTTTGAAACAGAGTCTCACTATGTCGCCCTCAGTAGAATGCTGTAGCATCACAGCTCACAGCAACCTCAAACTCTTGGGCTTGAGCAATTCTCTTGCCTCAGCCTCCCAAGTAGTTGGGACTACAGGCACCTGCCACAATGCCCAGCTATTTTTTGTTATTGTTGTTGTTAAGTTGTCATTGTTGTTTAGCTGGCCGGGGGCCGGGTTCGAACCCACCAGCCCTAGCATATGTGACCAGCACCCTACCATTGAGGTACAGGTACCACCCTATTTATTTATTTATTTATTTATTTATTTTTTATGAGATAGAGTCTCAAGCTGTCACCCTGGGTAGAGTGCCCTGGCATCATAGCTCACCTCCAACTCAAGCTCAAGCAATCCTCTTGCCTCAGTTTTTCTATTTTTAGTAGAGATGGGGGTCTCGCTTTTGCTCAAGCTGGTCTCGAACTTGTGAGCTCCAGCAATCCACCCACCTCAGCCTCCCGGAGTGCTAGGATTACAGGCATGGGCCACTGTGCACAGCAACAGAGCACGATTTTAAAATTTAAACTTCCTGTCAGTTTGTCTCTGGGACTCTGTATAACCTTATTGGGCAATAATGTCAAAGGTCTAAACCTGAGGCCTTTGACAAATGTGAGGTTGGGGTCAAATGTCCTTTCTGTCCCTGCCTGTGACATTCCCTCCTGGCACTGCCTGCTACCAGCTGGGGTGACCTTGGACAGGCTACTCAGCTTCTCTTGACATCATACTTCCAATTTGTAAAGTGCCGAATTGGTACGTACTTACAGTGTGGTTCTGGAGAATTTCATGAGGTAACCTATTTTGACCATTTGGCTTAGTGCCTGGCATCAGTAAATGCTCAAAAAATATTAGCTAGAGTTAGTCGCTATTATTAGAGCTAAGACTCAATGCTTTGGCCAAAGTTTATTCAAAGGTCTGAGTCACTGCGATACCCTAAAAGTGTTCATTCAACATATACTGTATTTATTGAGTGTTTACTTTTAGTTTTCTTAATTTTGGATTACAAATAACCACTTTTGTGTTCTAATTAGTCAACTAGCCAGAGCAGGGAAAGACATCACCTAGGGTCCTACTTGTCACAGGCCTTCATTAGTTAAATGTAGCATTTATGACAGGTCTTACACTAGTTAAGTGTAATAAATTTTCTCCTTTGATTCCCTCTTTGAATCCCACTTTTTTTTTTCTTTAACTAAATTGAGGTCATAATACACATTCATTTTTGAAGCTCATGCTTTTTTCATTTGTTTAACGCATTATCAGAATACCTTGCTGGTTTTGTTAAAAATTCTTCATAAATACAGTATAATTTCTAATGGTTGCTGAAGATTTTCCACTTTGAATAGACTGTCTCTTAATAAGCTTTCTGGGGTAGGGTATTGGGATCATTTTCTTTTCTTTCTTTTTTTTTTTTTTGCTATTAATAAGTAAAACTGAGGCTCAGCGCCTGTGGCTCAACGGGCTAAGGCGCCACACGTACACCTGAGCTGGAGGGTTCGAATCCAGCCCGGGCCCGCCAAACAACAATGACGGCTGCAACCAAAAAATGGCTGGGCGGTGTGGCGGGTGCCTGTAGTCCCAGCTACTTGGGAGCCGGAGGCAGGAGACTCGCTTGAGCCCAGAAATTGGAGGTTGCTGTGAGCTGTAAGGCCACAACACTCTATCCAGGGTAACAGCTTGAGGCGCTGTCTCAAAAAAAAAAAAAGTGAAACTGAGGGCTCGATCGATACCTATAGCTCAAGTGGCTAGGATGCCAGCCATGTACACGGGAGCTGGCAGGTTCGAATCTCCAGGACTGAAGAACAGCATTGACAACTGCAGCCAAAAAATAGCCGAGTGTTGTGGTGGGCGCCTGCAGTCCCAGCTACTTGGGATGCTGAGGCAAGAGAATCGCTTAAGCTCAGCAGTTGGAGGTTGCTGTGAGCTGTGATGCTACAGCACTCTACTGAGGGTGACATAGTAAGACTCTGTCTCAATAAATAAATAAATAACTAAATAAGTAAAACTGAGATGAATGTGTTTCAGTCCCTATTTTAGATAATTCCATTTCATTTTCCCCATTTCCTGAGTGCCTCTTGTGGGACAGGGTCAGGTCGGGTGCTGTGTGCCTGGGATAGAGGGGGTAGGGCTAGGATAGGTGTGACCTTTGTTCTCACAAAGCTCATATCTTAAGGGTCAGGCAGATGCTAAATGTACAAAGAAACCCAATACTTGCAGATGGTGTTGGATACTAGCAAGGAAAGAAACAAGGTATGTGACAGGGAGTAACTGGGAAGGGCGTTGGCCAGCTTTATTGGGCAAGGAAGTCAAGGCAAACCTCTGCGAAGGGCTGAGATGGACCGTGGAAAAGAGGCAGAGGCCAGGGTGTGGCAAATGCAGTGCTTAGGATCTAAAATTTAAGAAGGGGCTTGGCGCCTGTGGCTCAGTGGGCTAAGGCGCCAGCCATGTTCACCTGAGCTGGTGGGTTCGAATCCAGCCCAGGCCCACCAAACATCAATGACGGCTGCAACCAAAAAATGGCCGGGCGTTGTGGCGGGCGCCTGTGGTCCCAGCTACTTGGGAGGCAGAGGCAGGAGACTCGCTTGAGCCCAGGAATTGGAGGTTGCTGTGAGCTGTGATGCCACTGCACTCTATCTAGGGTGACAGCTTGAGGCTCTGTCTCAAAAAAATAAATAAAATAAAATAAAATAAAATAAAATAAAATAAAATTTAAGAAGGGACACACACAGGTTTGTGCAAGTACAAGGTTGGCATTTGCATGATCTTGAGAGTGAGTGCCTCCTTTAATTTTTTTTCCCTAGGCACCTTAGTCACCTGGCTAGGTTAGTTCCAATCCTGATGGGAACAAATGTAGGAAAGGTGTTGCAGGCAGAGGGAACAGCAAGCACAAGAACCCAGAGGCTGGGGAGTTCCAGGAACAGAAACTTGGTCTCTGTGACTGCAATGGAGTGGGGAAAATGCTAATGGAACAAGAGAGGGGGATAAAAAAAGAGGAAAAAAGAGGAAAGTTTTCAGAGTTGGTTATATTTAATATATAGTTTAATGTATCCAAGGAGTGGGAAGAATTGGGCTTCTCATCCCCCCACCCCGGGATTTAACATTGTTTTAATAATCCAGGCATGTTGAGAGATAGGGTTGGGGGCCAGAGATAACTTTCAGTGCTTAGGTGCTTTGAAGTTGTTGTTCTCAATTTTGACTACACATCATAATCCCTTGAGATATAAAAAACACTGGTATCTGGGCCTTCATGGGGGGATTCTGATTTAGTGGGTCTGAGATGCAGCGTTGGTGGGGAGGACTGTACTGCAAAGATGAAATTGAGAACCACTGTTAGGGTCCTGTTTTGCATATGAGCTGTTGTGGTTTGCCATGTAGGAGAAACCAGATTTTATACTCCTTTATAGACTTTTAGTAATGAGTCTGGATTTTATTTTAAGAATAGGAAGCCATTGATGGGTAGTAAGTAGGATGATGGTGTAATCTGATTTTTATTTTAAGAAAATCACTCTGGCTTGGCGCCTGTGGCTCAACGGGCTAAGGCACCAGCCATGTACACCTGAGCTGGAGGGTTCGAATCCAGCCCGGGCCCGCCAAACAACAATGACGGCTGCAACCAAAAAATGGCTGGGCGTTGTGGCGGACGCCTGTAGTCCCAGCTACTTGGGAGGCGGAGGCAGGAGACTCGCTTGAGCCCAGAAATTGGAGGTTGCTGTGAGCTGTGAGGCCACATCTATCCAGGGTGACAGCTTGAGACTCTGTCTCAAAAAAAAAAAAAAAAAAAAAAAAAACGAAAATCACTCTGGCTGTGGTGTAGTAGATTTCCTCAGGATAGATACCCAGAAGTAGAATGACTAGGAGGAAGGGTATTAATGATTTTAAGTGCTTGGATACACAGTATTACTTTCTAGGATGTTTCTGCCAAACGCTACTCTCCCCCCTTCTGTGTTCTCACACTACCCCTTTGCCAACACTGTTTTCGAGGGTTAATTATTTCTATGAAAGAAGTGAAAAAAAAAAACCTAAGAAATTGGACAACTGTGCATAACCTCTGACACCTTTTCCACCTTTTTTTTGTCACCCTCTGTAGAGTGCAGTGACATCATAGCTCACAGCAACCTCAACTCATGGGCTCAAGTGATTCTCTTGTCTCAGCCTCCCAAGTAGCTCGGACTATAGGTGCCCACCACAAATCCCGGCTACTTTTTTTTTTTTTTTTGAGACGGAGTCTCACTATGTTGCTCTCAGTAGAGTGCTTTGGTGTCACAGCTCACAGCAACCTCAAACTCTTGAGCATAAGCCATTCTTTCCTCAGCCTCCCAATTAGCTGAGACTACAAGTGCCTGCTACAACCCTGGCTATTTTTTTTGTTGTTATTGCCGTCATTGTTGTTTAGCAGGCCCAGGTGGGGTTTGAACCCGCCAGCCTTTGTGTACATGTCTGACGCCTGTGTTACTGGTGCCAAGCCAACGCCCAGCTATTTTTGTTTGTTTAGCAGGTCCAGGCTGGGTTCGAACCCACCAGCCTCGGTGTCTATGCCTGGCGCTTTAGCCACTGAGCAACGGATGTCTCCACTTTTTTTTCATCTTTATTGGTCAAAATATTATCCAAATAGCTATATCCTTCGGAAAATTATAGATCAAATTTTTGGCTAACATTTCTGTGTGACAGGCATCGTACAAAGCTCTTTTCGTGCAATATTTCTGTTAATCCTCTCAACTTCCTTAAGAAGCCATCCACTTACTGCCATCTCCATTCATTGTAAGAAGCAGGAGTTTGCCAGCGCTGAATCCTCTGAAAAGAGGGAGAGGCAGAATTGGATTTTTTAAAAATTGTTTTGCTGTTGTTTGGTAATTTGAAGATGTTAAAAGGATTCTTGAATTTTTTTCTCAGAGATCTAAAGTTCTGGTGATTTACTGCTACTCATTTTGGCATCTGAATAATTGACATAATTTGGTTACAGCATCATTGCTGCCATTAACTTACTTAGAAAGTCAAAATGACTAATTGGTTACATCAGCCATTTGCTTGTGGGTCTGAGGGTCCCAGAGTGAAGGGACATCAGCTCACCTGGAACATAAAAAGTAAAGAATCTGGCTGGGCGTTATGGCTCATGCCTGTAATCTCAGAGCTTTGGGAGGCTGAGGCAGGAAGATCTCTTCAGATCAGGAGTTTGAGGTTATAGTGGATGGATCATACCACTGAACTCCAGTCTGGGAATCTGAGGAAAACAGATCCAAAGGAAGCTCAGAACTTACAATTAAAAAAAAAAAACTTTGGGAGAGGGGTGCATTTCTAGTCAGATTGAAACAGGAGCTTGCCAGGTGGTGAGAGGGAGAAATTGAGCAAACATAAACATTTCAGTACTCTGTAATAGATGCAGCTTCCTCACCTCTACTTCCTGGGTTCCTTGAGGGTGGGAATTGGATATTGATAATTGACCTGTCCCTAGATGCCAGTTAGTAGAAGCTCATTAAATTTTGCTCAATGTTGAATGAAAGAACAGATCATGATTACATTGTAGCCTTACAAACAAACAAACAAAATTCATTTGAGGTCGGTGCCTGTGGCTCAGTGGGTAGGGCGCTGGCCCCATATACCAAGGATGGTGGGTTCAAACCCGGCCCTGGCCAAACTACAACAACAAAAAATAGCCAGGCGTTGTGGCAGGCACCTGTAGTCCCAGCTACTCGGGAGGCTGAGGCAAGAGACTCACCTAAGCCCAGGAGTTGGAGGTTGCTGTGAGCTGTGACGCCACAGCACTCTACTGAGGGCAATAAAGTCAGACTCCGTCTTTAAAAAAAAAAAAAGAAAGTTTATTTGAATTTCTGACTTTCCATCCTTTACAACTAGCAGGTTCTTCCCTTAGCGGGGGATTGGTGGTCATAAACAAAGAGTCCAAGGTTGAAGGAGTATGTCTGTGTGTGTGTGTGTGTGTGTGTGTGTGTGTGTGTGTAGATATCCACTCCTTACAATCTTAAAATACTTTTGGTAACTTTTTTTTTTTTTTTTGCAGGTTTTGGCTGGGGCTGGGTCTGAACCTGCCACCTCTGGCATACGGGGCAGGCCCCCTACTCCTTTGAGCCAACAATTTTTAATTACACAAGCGACATGTAAGGACGTTCTCCCTATAACGAAAAATGATAGAGGTGGGTAAGTCCTTTGTTTGATGTGTATCTTGCCCACTTTAAAAAATTTAACTGTAAACATGTTATGTATCAGATGCTTTCGTGAATTCTTCTGGGTGGGGAAGAGTGTGTGTGGTGGGGATAAGGTGTCCAGGTTTATTTCCTCTAGCCAGTTTTGTGCTGGAGAAGGTAGGCAAATTGTTCAAATGAGAGGATTTCCAAGCACATTTCACGTAGCCGGGGACAGGTTGGTAGCGGTGGGTACGTCCCTTCCTTCCACTACGTAGATTTTTTACAATGGGATGAAATGGTCAAGATGTCCGAACTCCATGGGCACAATTCGGAAGGTGGGGAGGTGCATACCACTTGGCCTCGATCATACTATTTTCACTTTTTACCGTAGACGGTGGGAAGGTGGACGCACGTGAGCGCCAAGGACACGCCTGTGTGCGCGCGCACTCGAGGATACCAGCCCCTTCTCACCCAGGTCCTTGATTGGACGCCTGTTTACACCTGACTGCCGGGCCCTCGGAAGTCAGGTGCTTTCCTGGGTGTTTGGAAGGGGTGTGTTGGGGGGCGGAGGTTGCGATTCCCTCTCTGAAGATTCCCTGCGGTTGGGCCCAGATCCAGCGCAGACTGCTGGAAGTAAAGGAGAACCCGGGGGCTCGAGAAGGGGGGCCCGCCCGTGACCCCGCCCCACCAAGCCCCGCCTCTTGGGGGGTCTGCCCCGCCCCGCCCCGCCATCCAGGCCCCGCCCCTCTCCCCAGGCCTGGCGGGCGCCCGCACCTCCCCTCGCTCCCAGCATGCCGTGCGGCAGCGGCGGCGCGGCGGGCGGAGCCGGGAGGCGGGGAAGCTGTGGCCGTGTGAGCTTGAGGAGCCGCCGCCACCGCCTCCTCCTCGCGGTCCTAGTCCTCCTGGGCCCCGGCGTCGTGGGCCGCGCACGGCCTTGGAAGAGACGTCGCCTCCCCTTCCTCCGCCTTCCTCCGCCTTCCTCTAGCCGCGCCGCTCCCGCTTCCTCGTCCTGCTCTGCGGGCTCAGGCGGAACCCGGAACGGCCGTCCGCCTCCCCCGCCCTCCGCAGCCTCCTCCTCCTCCTTCTCATCGGCTTCCTCTTCAGCCCCGGGCCGGAGCAGGGTGTCGGCAGCGGCCGGTTTGGGCGGCGACTCGCGCTTCTTCGGGCGGCGGCGCTTGGCCATGTCGTGTCGGGGAAGGTAATGAGCCGCAGAGCCCCGGGGTCTCGGCTGAGCAGCGGCGGCGGCGGCGGCACCAAGTACCCGCGGAGCTGGAATGACTGGCAACCCAGGTGGGTGACCGGCGCCGAGCCCGCCGCCCGGACCTCACGGGCCCCGCCTCGGGTGAGCCGAGGCCTAGGGCCTCCGGGCTAGGAGGTGCGGCCTACGCCCTCCACCCCTCGGGAACCGGGCGCGGCTTCCTGGGTCTCCTCCCGCTCGCCCCGGCTAGGGGAAGAAGGCCGCTGGGAGGCGAGGCCTACGTGCTTCCCCTCCCTGCATTTCATCCCCAGGGCTGGAGCGGAGACCAGGGGCGCCTGGCGGAGCTATTGGCCTAGGGTTAGGGTCAAGGGGGTTGAAGAAAGAAGCTGAGGTTGGGAGTGGGGGGCATTCCAGTTACTACCTCTCTCCAAATTGAGATTTGAATTGGGGGATCCTGAGAGTCCAGGATCCTTTCTGATAGCCATTGACTTCCTCCGTACCTCACCCTTTCAGCCGCCACGTGAAAGACCTCCTTAACTGTGTTCCCTTCTGTGACCCCCCACGTGTTAGTGTTTAAAAAAAAAGCCCTCAACTAAGGCTTACTCCGACTTTAAACAGGGCAGTAGTGGAAAGTGAGATGAGATTGTGTGAAATGGGATCGACCCACTCTGATCTTGGGAAATTAAGTTTTCCCCAGTGCGGGGGCAATTAACTCTGGTGAATAAAAATTCATACCTGCGAACTTGGTGAGTGAAGTCCTTGGGCTTTCACTTAGAAGAGTAGAGAATGTTCGTTTGTATGGAGGATTTGAGCTCTGACAGCTTTGGGACTTTGTTGGATTTGAAGATAGCAGCATTAGCTTTTAAAATAAATTCAGTTTTCATGTCTCTCTGATTAATTCTGAGACAGTTGTTCCTAATTTAGGACTGATTTATTAGTCTCTTCCTAAATAATTGCTTGTAGTATTCAGAGGCTATTTGAAATTTAACCCAGTGCCCAGAATAACTCCCTAAATGAATGTAAATATATTTTATTGTTGTCTGATTCATTGAACTTTTGTATTTTAGAGCACAGTTGCATTATCAGTGTCCAGAAATTGGCCAGATAAATGTAAAATGCACCTCATGTTGGGATGCCTTTTTGCTTTCTGACAGATGCATGTAATTTCTTCAGTGCTTGGAAATTCAGAATTTGGTGAGATGTTAGATGGTAACATTTTATTTAGACTTGGCAGAAAAATCAAGAAAATAAGCTTTAACTAATGGTGGAGCACCTGTTAGTCTGGTTAATATACTTTTCTCAAATACTGGGTCTGTTGAGAACTGATGTATATAACCAGGTGACTTTAAAGACTGGTGCCCGAGTCTACACTTGAGATGCTAAGTAGTAAAAAAAAGCTGTTTGGAAAACATAGCTTTGACTTTCTCTGTACCAATTACTGTTTAGTTAAATAAAATAATTGACGACTTTGTGTATTTTTGTAATGACGTGCTTAGTTGTTTTGCCCTTTTATTGCAATGTATAAAATGAGGTCTTATTTTTTGGCATCTAACAAATTATGTGGTGAATGAACTTGAATTTGACATTTTAGAGCTTTTCTTTAAGGATGGATTTTTCTGTTATTTTTCACTAGTGAGATCAATATGGGTATATGTGAGAATTTAGTCACTTTTTAGAGGACTAAAGTGCCCTTCCTAAATAGCCCAGAACTTTTAGAAAAGAATGAATTGTAGCTTGTAGTTCTAAATAAAGGGAGAAGTGTTGCATCCAGTCCTGGGGGTCACATGACTTCATTGCTGACAAATGGCTTATGTAGTTATGGAATATGTACATGTGCTATTAATATTATCCATCTTGTTTCTTTCAAGTGCTTTATTTCTTGGCTGGGGGAGGTGTTGGGAGGAGGATGAGGAGAGGAGAATGTTAAGTTCTCAGGAGCTGTGCTCTGTTACAAAGTCGCAGAACTTAATTCTTAGGTACATTATACTGTGAGGTGCATTTGGTTACATGGAGTAAGGGATGTTGGAAATATTTCATTTTCTTCTGATGTAGAGAGACAGAGACATGGACATACTCTATAGTGTAGCTTGATTTCTTGCAAGATTGCCCTAGTTGATTTGTTAACAGCCAGTAACAAAACCCTCAAGATGTTTGCCAAGTCATACATTTCATAAGTTGAATTTGAGGTTTTATTCTGTTCTTCAGAAAGATGACATACTCTAGGCAACCAACAGAATGGAGCTTCATCTTTCCTGTTGCTTAAATAAAGGTTTAAACTTCAAAACATCTTCAAATGCAGGCAGACTCTATGGTTCTTCTCAATCATTTTGATTAAAAAAGAATTCTTTGCCTTTTATGTATCTTTTTTTTTTCTTTTGAGACAAAGTCTCACTTTGTCACCCTTGGTAGAGTGCTGTGGCATCACAACCTCAACCTCTTGGGCTCAAGTGATCTTCGTGCCTCAGCCTCCCAAGTAGCTGGGACCACAGGCGCCTACCACAACTCCCAGATATTTTTTTTTAAAGAGGGGTCTCTAACTCCTGAGCTCAGGCAATCCACCGGACTCAGCCTCCCAGAGTGCTAGGATTACAGATGTGAGCCTGGCTACTTCCTTGATTTTGGAGGGGAGGAGCGGGAGTGCTTTCTACTTTCCTTGATTTAAGCTTTTGAAAAAGTAGGATTTCAAAAAGCAAATTTTGTTGGTTTCTTCTAGTATTAGTTTGCCAGTTAGTCTGGAAACTTACTGTTGCGTCCATTGTGGCCACACAATTCACTTCACACATATTGACAGAAAGTGTTCAGTTGGCTGAATAATAAGGCAGCAGAGCAAGCGCACCTTCACTAAAAGCATACCTTTAGCAGTAAGCATTTATATAGCGTGGCATATATTGTTTTTTTTCTTTAACTATACTCTAAATTAACATTTAAGAATGGTTAGGCAAATGGGTGGTGGTTTTTTTTTTTTGAGACAGAGTCTCACTTTGTCACCCTTTGTTGAGCACAGTGGTGTCATAGCTCAGAGCAACCTCAAACTCCTGGGCTCAAGTGATTCTCCTGCCTCAACCTCCTGAGTAGCTGGGACTACAGGCACCCCTCAAAACTCCTGTCTATTTTTAGAGATGGGTTCTTGCTCTGGCTCAGGCTGGCCTTGAACTGGTGAGTTTAGGCAATCCACCCACCTTGGCCTCCCAGAGTGCTAGGATTACAGGCATGAGCCACCATACCGGGCCTAAATGGGTAGTTTTAGATCAGTTTAATTACGTGAAATCTGTGGATCCCTCCTAAATGGAGAAGGTTTTGGGAACCTTTGAATGTCCCCATTTTTTCGTATGGAGAGATGAGAGTGGTGGCTTCTTAGAACAAAAAGGGATACCTGATTTATTGAGATGATTTCTCTTCTTTTCCCCTTACCCTACAATAAACTCTGTTATTGCCCTTAGCTAAAGTTTGTCATTTTCCTGACTTTTGGGGGGAAGTAATGTAGTCATACCAATCAAGATAGAGATCAGAATGATGTGTTTTAAAATTAAATGTGCATTAGAATTGTACATTTTGATATTCCAAAATGACTGATTAATTTGATGTTGGAGTCAAATATAGGTTAAGTTAATTTATAACAAAGGAGAGAAATATTCAGGTCACCAGAAAACAAGTAGATTTTACTTCTACACTTGGAGTCATAGGATTTCATTCGTTAACCCAGTGGTTCTCAATCTTCATAATGCCACGTCCTTTTAATACAGTTGCTTATGTAGTGGTGACCCCCAACCATAAAATGATTTTTGATGCTACTTCATAACTAATTTTGCTACTGTAATGAATCGTAAATATCTGATAAGTTGTTACAAATTGTAATGTAAATATCTGATAGGTGACCCCTGTGAAAGGGTCTTTCCACCCCCACAGTGGTCGCGACCCACAGGTTGAGAACTACTGGACTTTAACAGATGTATATGGAATGTCTTACTGGGCCCACATTTAAGATCTTATAAGAAGATGAAACTGTATATTAAAAATAGCTTCCATTTTCAATAGAAAGTAGACAGATTGAAGTTCTCAAAGGTACAAATATCTTTATTCTCTTTTGTGATGGAACAAAAGATGGAAAAGTTTTGTGAAATTACAAAAGCCAGAAAATTAGTATGGATGTTGTGAGAAACTGAATTTTTGAAACTAGACTTATTTATTCAGCCTTTTATGAATGTGTACTAAATTTGATGTCCGTAGGTACATAATAGTGAAATACATAAAGGATAAAATTAAGTGGAGTTACATATCTTACAGCTATAAATGGCATTTTAGTTAAATAGAATTTACTGATGACTAATTCTGTACCACAAATTTCCAAACTGAGATTTTTCAGTCAGTTGTGTATGGGTGTTTAAATTTTGTGGAGGAAAGTTTGTTTTTCTCATTATGAAATAAAATATTCCTTATGAAACATTTGGCAGTTTTCTCTTAAAGGATTAATGGGAGATAAGAAAAGGGCTTTGTAAATGGTAAAGCATGTGGATTTTGTGATGTAATTCTTGGTATGCTTATTTTTACATTTGATTAATGGAGTTTAAAACCTGGAGAGTAAGAAGAGAGAAAGCCATATAGTTGAGTAGATGGCAGTGGGGTGATTAAGTTGGTCTGTACATTTTTTTTTTTTAAATTAAGAAACAGAGTATCACTTACGTTGCCCAGGCTAGAGTTGTAACAATTTTGACAGTACACTGTAGGGGATGGGATTGCTCAAAAAAATCAAAGAAAGGATTTGGCAAAATGTACGTTGTCCTTACATTATAGGGATGGGTACTTGTGAGAAGTAATAAAATAGGAGGTGAAGTGGAAGAGCTGGACTGGGAAATGAATTGGGTCCTGAATCATACTTTAAGTGTATTTTGATTGGACTTTAGGGAGCCATTGAAATTTTACCAGCAGGGAGATTAAATCTAGTTGCTTCTTAATCATCTTTTTTTTTTTTTTTTGCAGTTTTCGGCCAGGGCTGGGTTTGAACCCGCCACCTCCGGTATATGGGGTAGGCGCCCTACTCCTTTGAGCTACAGGCGCCGCCCAAATCTAGTTGCTTCTTGAAGGGTTTGTGTATGTTATGCGTGTGCACATATGTGTGTATAACCATAGTTGGAGGCAGATGGAATAGTCTGGAGAGGAGGCTTTCTCAGGACCTGAGTATTCTGTTGATAATTCATGATTTCAATTAAAACAAAAGGATTCAGCTCAGTCTGTGGGAATTCCTTAAGCAAAAACCTCTCATTTGTTTTCTGGTGTTGATTGAGGATGGTGACTAAAATAATCCTTTTTGTTTGCTCACTGTTTAGGACATGTATATGAAATGTCACACATATATAAATAAGATAGAGTGTGGTCCATGGTGTCCTTTGGGAATCTTGAATTTTCTTAATTCTTCTGGATTTCCTGTCTTCCTTATCTGGCATATGGTGGGCACTTGCTTCCTTTTAGTTTTTTTCCTTTTTCTAATTACTTGAAATAAATCCCCTAGGCTCCTTTCAGTGCACTACGCTTTTTGGATTCATACAGGTTGTTTGGTGTTTGTTTATTTTGTTATCATTTTGGTTACTTATCTTTGGCTGTTATAGAAATTTTTCAGAGCCCATTTTATTTTTGCTACTACAAATTAAAACATTCTTGTATAGAGGCATAATAGTGAAGAGTGTAGAAATTTTGAGGTTTACTTTCTATATGAAATGGTCTAATTCATTACATTTTGGCTTGTTTTAAAGTGTAGAGAGTGCCAGCTGTGGTGGCTCATACCTATATTCCTAGCACTCTGGGAGGCTGAGGCAGGAGGATCACTTGAGGTCAGGAGTTCAAGAGTGGCCTGAGTAAGATGAAGATCTCATATCTACTAAATATAGAAAAACTAAGTAGGGCATGGTGGCATGTGCTTGTAGTCACAGTTACTCAAAAAGACTGAGGCAGGAAGATGGCTCGAGCCCAGGAGTTTGAGGTTGCAGTGAGCTATGATAATGTCACTGTACTCTTGCCAGGACAACAGAGTGAGACTCTTGTCTCCAAAAAGAAAAAAAAAAAGAAAGAAAGAAAAAGCATAGTGTGTAGCCCCATGCAGAGATGTTTGGTTTGCTATTGTCAGTTCTATTCCATCTTCTATTAATTTATTGAGTGTACTTTTTCTTTCTAAGTTGAGTTTTTTTTTTTTTTTTTGAGGCAGAGTCTCAGTGTGTCACTCTTGGTAGAGTGCCATGGTGTCATAGCTCACAGTAATCTCAAAACTCTTGGACCAATGTCATTCTTTGGCCTCAGCTTCCTGAATAGCTGGGAGTACAGGTGCCTACCACAATGCCTGGCTAAATTTTCCATTTTTAGAGGAGAAAAACTGAAAAATTATCCTGGCATTATGGTAGGTTTTGCTTTTTTATTCTGGCTCAGACTGGAACTCCTAAGCTAAAGCATATTTGTGTTGTTTTTCAGGGCAGGAAGTATTGTAACATATATAGTCTTTTCTAGGGAAATCTGGAAGGATACAGATAAAACCATTGCTCATTTGTATCTTTCTGTTTTCTTACACTGAAAATGTATTATTTGAATAATTAAGACCTTAAAAGTAACTATGTTTTGACATTAAAAAAAAAAGATTAGAAATAATTCTTTTTTTTTCTTTTTGTGACAGTGTCTAACTTTGTTGCCCTTGGTGGAGTATGGTGGCCTCATAGCTCAAAGCAACCTCAAACTCTTGGGTTCAAGTGATTCTCTTGCCTCAGCCTCTCAAGTAGCTGAGACTACGGGCACCTGCCACAATGCCTGGCTATTTTTAGAGATGGGGTCTTGCTCTGGCTCAGGCTGGTCT
>CAUYON010046561.1:0-20753 GCA_963573935.1 Arctocebus calabarensis
TACTAAATGCAGAATACAAATGTCTTCATACAATAACTAAGAAAATGCCATGAAGGCTATGTTAAACAGTTTGATGAAAATATTTCAGATTGTATATGAAACCAGCACATTGTACCCCTTGACTGCACTAATGTACACAGCTATGATTTAATAATAATAAAAATAATAATAATAACAATAATATTCAGAATGAAATAATACTTATGTATTAGGGGAGCCCTTTGGTAACCCTCAGGTGTCCAAATTTTGAAAAATAATTAGTACGAATTATCTATTTATACAAATGTCCTTAATATGTATACTTTGTCCAATAGAATTTGATCTTGCCAAGATAGAACTTTAAATTTTCTTAGCCAGTTTTTCTGGAGAGAAGTATGAAGAGTCAGTGGGGATTTTAATTCACTGAATTTCAGACGTTGCTTCCTGGAAAAAGACTGGTCTTCCCTCCTGAAATGAGCACTGATGCTCAGGAACTCCTATAGGTCTTTTCTGTTTGGTAAAGATGCTCGAACATGAACAACCAATGTTTAACCTATAACCCTCAGGAAATTAACACAGGGTTACTAAACTCATATGCTTGGACACATCAGAAGTCTGGAATGGAATTATGCCATTAACTTTGGAGAAATTACACTTTTTAATCTTTTTTGTCTTAGCTTACCCTCATTTTAAAGTTATAAGATAAAGTTGATCACTATGGTAAGTGGGAGTGGTGTTAAAAGTAATAAAATACTTTTTCAGAGAATAGAATAATTTATGGTTTAACACAAGATTTGGATAGGCCATCTGAATACTCTGCCATATCAGTTGGACTAGAGTATAACATAGCATATATTTATGTTAAAGCAAACAGAGCAAAATAGAAGGCGTTTGACATAAAGAAATCAAAGTTTAACTTAAACATGTAAACTTCATAGCACTACATTGATAAACAATATCTTCTTTCTTTTAACTGGTTTGTTTTGCCTTTAGTGAATTCTATTTTGTTATTTATTTCCACTACAAAAGCAAAAATATTATCATAGGAGCAATAATTTCTCATAATGAAAAATTACATAGATAGTCCAAAACTTTAACACAGTATCAATACTCACAATATTAGCCAAAACATTTTTACTATACTAAAAATAAATCACAAAATAAAATATCAAGTTAAAATGTAACATTGCAATAGAATCTAGCAAAGTAAACATCTTTTACTTACTCTACTTTCTATTGAAGTAAAAATATAGTTTTAATTCCTTCCACTTTTACCAGCCTTTCTATATTAATCATATTTTTTTACAACCACAACTGTGCTGTTGAAATTTTATGCTTATGTTTGCAAACATAACTACCAGCATCACCTAAATAGCAGCAATTGGCTTACGTCTGCTTATAATGGAGAATAGAAATGTTAAATAATCATTTAATGATAAAATTCATTCTTCTTTTCTTAAATATTGCTTTGTTAACAGCTACCTAATATCAGAATCCACATTGGATGAGATTATATTTATGTTCCTGAAAGATATCTTCAGTGCCTATTTGAGTCAAGTAAAGACTTAAGGTCCTTCATTATTTGTTGAGCTTAGTGTATTATATATAATACACATTATGTTACCAAGTAATCTAGGAGTAGGATTAACAGGTTCTGTAATGAGCAGTGTGTTTAATTCTGATAGATAAACCATTTTTAAATTAGAAAATGTATATTGGCCAGTCACAGTGGCTCACGTCTGTAATCCCAGCACTCTGGGATGCCAAGGTCGTGCATTGCTTGAGCTCAGGAGTTCAAGACTAGCCTAAGCAAAAGCGTGACCCTAAAAATGGAAAACCTAGCTGGGTGTGGTAGTACACACCTGTAAACCCAGCTACTCGGGCGGCTAAGGCAAGAGTTTAAGGTTGCCTTGAACTATGATACCAGGGCACTCTATCCAGGGCTACAGGGTGAGACTTTATTTCAAAAAACAAAAAGAAAGAAAGAAAAAGAAGAGAAAACATATATATTAGTTCCATCTGTACTAAAACCCAGTAAATATAAGGAAATTGAAGCGCAAAGACTTTTTATAGCCTATGTTGCGGTATCTTGTAACAGAAGAAAATTCCTCCCAATTTGAAAGCCCGTGCTCATTCTACTAAACCTTTCTGAGCACCCAGGAAATTATAGTGATATTTTAAAGAGATTCAAGTTTTCTTAAAGTTAAGTAATTCATTTCACAAAGAGAAAAGCAGTTGTTTTCTTTAAGCAGAACATGCATTCTTACAATTAATAGTGATTTTTTAAAAGTCAGGCTTAAACCTTAACTTTAAGAGAATTACAGAAAATGAGAATTGCCTTTAAAGCATGAAATGCGCAGCTGTAATTGTTAGACTATTACTCACAGGGAAGTAGCACTGCTTGAGGTACGTAGCCTAGGTCTGCAGAGGACAGACACCACTGGACTTCACCATGCTGGTGGTGCTCTCACCGGTACTTTCCTGAAGGTTTGGTGTCCTCTAGGAAAGTTTCTGGTCTCACCTGTGTATACGTTTTGGTAGGTCCACATCTAAGTTTTTTTATTTTCCATCTGCCAAGTCAATGCAAGCATTTTCACTTCTTTCATTTCAGGTTGTCATTTTTGTCTAGGCTTCCACAAGTTACCCTAGTGTTATAGTTAAAAATAAATTAAGACAAGGGGTTACTGTAATACCACAGTAACAATCCTAGGAAAGCTTAACTTGTAGCTTTATTTGTGCTACTTTGTTCATTTTTTTTTTCTTCCAACTGGATGAGATGGCTGAATGGGACAAAACAAAAGATGAGGCCGGGCGTGGTGGCTCACGTCTGTAATCCCAGCGCTGTGGGAGGCCGCGGCGGGTGGATTTCCAGTGCTCACAGTTCGAGACCAGCATAAGCATGAGCGAGCCAGAGAAAAGACCCCGTCTCAACCACCAGGAAAGAACACCGCAGGGCGTTGTGGAGAGCTCCTGTAATCCCAGCTACTTGGGAGGCAACCCGCCCGCTATTCTTTACAATTAAGGGAAATGTAAAAAAAAAAAAAAAAGAACAAGGAAACTAAGAAAAGTAAAAGCCAGCTGAAATAAAAGCAAAAAAAAAAAAAAGATGAAGAAATGGAAAAATTAGATTAAATGAGGAACAATCAGGTCAAAAGGGGCCCCAGGGAACAATGCTGTGGCACAACCATGAAGACCCTCAGTTAACTAAATGACTATGTGCCTGTAAAGGAGCCTAAACTCTCAACAGGAGGTTGACAAGGGTCTGCCATCCTACTTATTGGCTGACAAATTAATAAATCTTCCTTTCCTTTCTCCTCAACCCACTTATTCTCATTTTGTTATTCAGCTTCAAGAATAAGTATTGAGCTCTCCCTTTTGTAAACACCGGCAAGGTTGCCTCATCCTCAAGTCCTTGGCAGGGTGTTCCATCTACATCCTGGAAAAGTGCCTTAAGCCAGTGATTTTTTTTTTCCTTAAGTTAAATATTTTTTTAAAGGCTCTGGTTGGTGTTTTAATTCTCAAGACAGATTTCCAATGAAGCACCTTGGAACAAGGTTTGCAATGACACCACATACACTGTTCACTGCAATCAGCTGTGAGGAGACAGCTAACTACCACGCTCACTGTCAGGAAATGGGGAGTTTGACAATGACATACTAAGGAGTTGTTTTGTAGGAAGGAGTCATACTTTGAATATATTTTCCAAGCCCCAGCTGAAAGATTAGTCATTGTGGGAATAATGAAAACAGAGGTTTTCTCTGAATCAAAGACATATTTGTGACCAAATTGTCTTCTAGTTGCTATTCCCATTGCCCCAGTTGATTATATTCAAAGTTTACTGTTTTTTCATTTGTATTGATTTTGCTTCCTTTTGAAGTTTATTATGAATGAGACATAACCATAGATAACTTATTATGATGCTCCTGGTTTCATTTATTTTACTCTATTAAGTAGAAATAGATCAATCTTTACATGAAATGGAATAATTCAATACCAGACGTGCAGTAACCTCCTCCTTAATCTGAATCACTGCCATCATATTAATCCTTCCAAAATGTTATGCAAACGTGGTTTCTCCTGTTTTGTGTTTTGGGTGAATGCAGTCACATAAACTCATATATATATATTCTTATATATGAATATAATATCTCTATACCTATCCCTTTATAAATGCAAACAGTAATTGTAATAAAAATTACTAAACATTCATTTTTTTTTGTTTCAGAGGGTAAATTCTAGGTGTTTTGTCTTTAGTATCACGTTTTAATATTTTATATGCATTATTTTAGTTTATCAGGAAACCACATAACATCATCAAAATCGAGACTTTATTGAGAGCTAAAAAGGATACTATTAATATCCCTGCTGGAACAAATGACATGAAGGTGGACTACCCTGGGTAAACCAGGATGTGTCTTTACCCCAATTAATCCTTGCCATGAGAGATTGTCATTCATAGACATACAAGGAAAGGAAGTTAGTTGACCAGCCTGTGGTCAGATAACTCCTAACTGGCAAAATCAGGTTTCAAATCCAACTCCTGTGTTGTCAGTTATTCTTCCTGGCACTGTATCTTATTTGTCTATTCTAGTGTCTCTGGCCATGTATGCTTTTTCCTCATGGTTTCAGAATGTTGCTGTAAGACTTTCTGGGAGCTTTTCTTATGACATTTATCTTAATTTTGTGTACCACTCCTCTCCATTCCTAAATTGTGTGTATACCACTTCTTTACTTATTTGAAATACAACCTTTCCTCTGCTTCACTTATTTATTTCAGCAGAAGAAATCACTCCCAAACTTAATGGCTTTAAACAACATATATTTATTTTCCCGTTTTCAAGAAAAGTAGCATACATGGACTCCTGAATAATTTTCTAAGCCAGTTTTCCGAGGATCCAATGACCTCCTGTTATGTTGTACTATTCTCCTCCTTTTTAGTACAAGCTGATAACATCTTTGCTAATGTGATTCTCTCCCCAAAATTTTGGGAGCTTCTGTAAATCTCATTGTAGTTTATTCTGTCAGACAAAAGCCACACCCACAAATCCCTGAAGGGTGTGATTGGTTTTTATTTAGTAACAATAATATACCAATATTATTTCAGTGACTATAAATACTTTTGTCTTATCTATAAATTTTTGAGAGCATTCACAATCCTGTTTCTGTCATTGATGAGATTAATAAATCTTTTACTCATACTCATCAACTTGCATAAGAATAAAATTTCTAAATGCTTTAAAAATTATACTTTGAGAATAGATTATGTGAGAAAATGTAGTTTCTCTTATAAACATAATTTTGTTGGTGATATTGATGATGACATGTCATAGTTTTTTTATTTTGAAATTATGCTTTAATAAAGTTTATAAATGAAATAAAGTTTGCAGGGGTGCAGTAAGATGGCAGACCAGAAGGATCGTTCAGTTCAGCTCTCTTACAATAACTAGGGAAAAAGAGAGAACCCAGCTATACTGGCATGTGGACCTTATCTAGAATCATAGCTCAGAGAGCACAGAGAGGAGGTGGTGAGCTGGATACTGCATATGATCCTAAGGGGTTGAAATCTGATGAATTAGGCAAATGATTGCAACTGGCTAGAATCAGCTGCCTCCCCATGGAAGTCTGGGATGGGAGGAAGCCTTTCCAGGGTTTTCAGTTGTTGGGGGGAAGCTATGCATTGCATGGAAAGCTTGGCAGAGTGGAAAGATTCAAACAATATACAGCAACCAGATTTGAATGCTGGTTGGAGTGTTTTTGCCATAGGTTTGGTGGCTGGCAAGGCAGCCATACTGAGAAGGTCTCAGGGGCTGGGGGCTGCCATTGTGGGAAGGTCATTAGAAGGTCTTAGCAGGCACCTACAGCACATTCATCTTAATTCTTCCTGCTAGGATCAGAACTCCACTCTTAGGACAGGATGAGAGACTCCTACGCCCCCCCCCCCCCAGGAACTGGAGTCATGAGGCACTGTGAGACCTGTCCCTGTAGAAATCTTGTGAGCTTTAAGATCCTAACCCATCAGGCTCTGAATGCAAAAAAAACAATCAGGTGATCACAAAAGACAACTAAGTTAGGAATAAGATGTTGCCAGCTGCATTCTCCATCTCCAAAAAAAACCCACAGCACCACATGTTGTCCTGGCAACATATTTCAACATTTTGTCATCATGAGCAAGGACTTCTGTTTTCTCAACCATGAAGAAGAGTTTGGCTTTGTCCAGCCTGAGGCCATTTCAATCCCTAATCTCTAAGACCAGGTAATTTGAAGCTAAGGAGGCCATGAGAAGGAAAAAGGAGGACAATGAGGTGAACACGAAGAAAGAGCACATGAAGAGGAAACAACATAAAAATTTGGGCAACATGAAAAACAAAAATAGAGCAACTTCCCCAAGGCATCATGAGGCAGCTACTGCAGAAGAATCTACCTATAAAGTATTAATGGATTTGACAGAAAAGGTATTTAAAATATGGATAATAAAATCAATAAAAGGAATGGATGAGACAAGGGAAAGACAGAACCAAAAGTCAGATGAAAGATATGTGGACTATAGAAAGAATATGGAGGAGATTAAGGAAATCAAGGAAACAATCAGGGAATGTAAAAATGCAGTGTAAAGTATTAAAAATAAGTTAGATCATAGAGAAGAAAGAACCTCAGAGCTAGAGCATAAAAATTTCTAGTTAACACAGGTAAAGAGACAGAAAAGTAGAGAGAGAAATCAGAACAGACACTTACAGAACTATGAGACTCCATGAAGCATTCAAACATACGAATAATAGGGATTCTTTAAGGGGAAGAATATTGCCCCAAGGAATGGAAGCCCTACTGGAAACTATCATAAATGAAAAGTTTTACTAAAGACCCCCAACACACTCCTTTTGGGTGGATACTGAATCCAAGGTCATTTCAACTCAATCAGAGCCTCTCCAAGCCATATTATAAGGAACTTGTCTAAAGTCAAGATGGAAGAAAAACATCTGCAAGCAGCCAGTAAGCACCAACTGACCTACAAAGGCAGAGCCATTAGCATGACAGCAGACTTTTCAACTGAAACCTTCTAAGCCAGAAACAAATGGTCATCCACCTTCAACATTCTTAAACAAAAGAACTTTCAGCCCATAATTTTGCATACTCCTAAACTAAGCTTCAAAATTGATGAAGATATCAAATCTTCTATAGATACATATAAGCACTGAGGAAATTTGCCACAAGACCAACCCTACAGGAAATACTCAGACCTATTTTCAACTGACCATCACAATGGACCACCAGCAAAGTAAACATCTAGAAGTTAAAGGTCAAAACTTAGCTTCCATAATGGCACAAAGGATAAAACTACACAATGGACTTTCATAAGATGAATAGAACTCCACCACACCTACCAATTCTCCCAATAAATGTCAATGGACTGAATTTACCACTGAAGAGGCACAGCCTCTTGATTGGATAAAAAAAAGCACAAGGCATCCACATGCTGTCTCTAGGAGACACACCTAGCTGCAAAGGATAAATCAAGACTCAGGGTTAAGAGATGGAAAACAGTATTTCAAGTAAATCAAAATCAGAAGAAAGGAAGAGCTGCAATTTTATTTCAGATACAAGTGGATTTAAAGAAACTAAAGGTAAGAAAGACAAAGATGGACACTTTACACTGGTCAAAGGAACAATACAACAAGAAGACATTTCCTTTTTTTTTTTTTGCAGTTTTTGGCCAGGGCTGGGTTTGAACTTACCATCTCTAGCATATGGGGCTGGTGCCCTACTCCTTTGAGCCACAGGTGCCACCCTCAATTTTAAATATTTATGTACCCAACTTAAATGCTCCCAGATTTATGAAACACACCTTGAGGGGTCTCAACAATATAATATCCCATAACACCATAATAGCTGGGAACTTAAACACTCCTCTGAAAGAATTGGACAGATGCTCTACACAAAAACTAAACAAAGATACAAAGGACATAAATGTGACCCTAAAACAAATGGGATTATTAGACATATACAGAACACACCATCCCAAAGCTAAAGAATATACATTTTTCTCATCAGTCCATGGCACTCCAAAATTGACCACATCTTAGGATACAAATCAAAACTCAGCAAAATTAAAAAGATAGAAATTATACCATGTATCTTCTTAGACCACAAGGCAATAAAGGTGGAGTTCAACTCCAACAGAAACATTCATCTCCACACAGACTTGGAAATTAAACAACCTTATGCTGAATGATAGATGGGTTCAAGAAGAGATAAAAGAGGAAATTGTTAAATTCGTCTAACATAACAACAATGAAGATTCAAATTACCAAAACCTGTGGGATACAGTAAAACAGTCTTAAGCAGAAATTTATCACAATAGATGCCTACATTCAAAAAACAGAAAGAGAGCATATCAACAAACTCATGAAACATCTTATTTAATTGGATAAAAAACAATCTAATCCCAAATCTAGGAGAGAGAAGAAACAACCAAAATTAAATCAGAGATGAATGAAACTGAAAACAAAAGAAGCATTCAGAAAATCGATGAAACAAAGAGTTGGTTTTTCAAAAAAATAAATAAAATCAATAAACTAGTGGCCAGATCAACTAGATTTAGAAAACTAAAATCTCTAATAACCTTAATCAGAAACAATAAAGGGGAAATAACAATAGATGACACAGAGGCACAAGAGATCATCTCTGAGTGCTACCAGAAACTCTATGCCCAGAAATTTGACAATGTGGAGGAAATGGATCAATACCTAGAATTGCATCCTCTCACCAGACTTAACCCAGAAGAAACAGATCTCTTAAACAGATCTATTCCAAGAACTGAGATTGAAGAAACAATAAAAATTCTCCCAACCAAAAAAAAGTCCTGGTCCAAATGGCTTCACACCAGAATTCTATCAAAACTTTGAAGAGCTTATACCCACTCTGCAAAATTATTTCAAATAATTGAGAAGGAAATAATCTTCCCCAACACATTCTATAAAGCAAACATCACCCTGATGCCAAAACAAGGAAAAGACCCAAGTAAAAAGGAGAACTTCAGACCAATTTCACTAATGAATATAAATGCAAAAATTCTCAATAAAATCCGAGCCACAGATTACAGCTACACATTAAGAATATCATTCATCATGATCAATTAGGTTTTATCTCACAGATACAAGGATGGTTTAACATACGCAAGTCCTTAAATGTAATTCACCATATCAACAGAAGCAAAAACAAAGCTCATATGATCATCTTGATAGATGCAGAAAAAGCATTAGAGTCTTTTCTAATTAGAACCCTTAAGAATATAGGCATAGGTAGCACATTTCGTAATCTGATTGAAGCTATCTACAACAAACTCAGAGCTAGGGGAAAGAGCAAGTGGGAGGAGAAGAGGGAGGGGGATGAGGGGTCGCAGTGTATGGCACACCTCCTGGGGGCCAGACACAAGTATAAGAGGGACTTTATCTAACAAATGCAATCAGTGTAACCTAATTCTTTGTACCCTCAATGAATTCCAAAAAATAGAAAAAACATGTAAAAAATAATAAAAACATAAACTTCATATATTACTTCCAAACCATTCTTGTCAATAATTTTTCCCTTTTCTAGGTAATAATATTTTTAAAACTACCTTAAATTTGTATATCAATTTATTGTTTCCAATGCTCATATGTATACATTTTTATATGGTTTTCACAAATAAAGCCCCACATGAGATTTTTTAAAAGGTTATAAATGAATGGGAATGTATATGAGTAGAACATAATAGGACCTCTATGATAAATAATCTGACTTTATTAAGCCAATAATAAGCTGGTTAAGTAGTTTTTCTTTCTCTTCACAAAATTTTATAAAATTCCTGAGTTGAAAAGAGTTGATGTGCTTTGCTATGAAAAGAATAGAGCTCTCTGGAACTTTCTGCTGGAGCCTTTAAATATTTAAATATTCCATTTATTGGAGTATAGAGCAAAGAATTCAAGTCTCCATGTGAAACATTCAAAATGACTAAAAATGGGGATTTTTTTTTACTCTTTGTACTTTAAAGTTCACATTAAGAAGAAAACTTGTCACCTTCTTATTTAATCAAAAAGGCCAATAAGTAGATGAAGGGGCTAAATTACTTACCTGGAGAGAGTTCATAGTAAGAAATGAGAAATCAAATGTCATCACTCCCAGACTAACTGAAGCTTCTCACTTATTTTAGCTTTGCAGAGCATATAAAACTAAAAGAAACTTTTATTTTGTATATTTTTAAGCAATATCCAGAAAAAAAAAAACTATAGGCTTGCTTTTATGGTATTTTCTATGCACTCAACCAATTGCAGAAAACTTCAAGCCCTCAATGTTACTGACAATTAATGCCATTAAAATGTCACAACTTATGGAATTAATTTTGACAAGTTGTGACTGAGAAGATAAACCTCAAAAAAGAAAATTTAATTGTAGAATATGGAGAAAAAGGATTCATTACCTATAGTGTATGTAAAATATGTGTGTTTATCTTCTATTTCTTAGAAAAGTAGCTTATAAAACCATATTTAAGGAAATCAGAAAAATTTAAACAAATCAACTGTCTAGGTAGCCTGTATGCCTGGTTTCCCTTCAGTCATATTCTAACTTTAGAGTGTTCACACCCTTTACTTCAGTGTAAGAAATCATGAAATCAGCAAGACAAAAGGGACATGACTTGAAATGTTAGCATAGCCTTGGGATAGTGGAGAAGGGTGATGCAATTATGTTGAAGATCTGTCTGTTCCTTCTTCATTCCTCTGTACCTGGGCAAAAAAAAATAATATTCAGCATAGTTAGTTCTAGCATTGTGTCAAGAGTGAGATTAGAAAGTACTGATTTATAAGGAGAACTATAGCTAGAATAAGAAAATCATTAAGCAAAATAATTTAAAGGCTTTATTTTATTTTTCCATATTTTTATTATGTCTTTGTTATCTATGTTTAAATTACATAATAATTAATGTTAAGAGTTTTACTATTTATGTCTATTTCCACTCCCATCCCCAAAATAAAACTTCACATTTGGTTGCTGTTTTGCCTTTGAGGTGATAGAATTTTAACATACAGATATATAAATCATGCCATTGCATGATAAGTGTGCCACAGAACATTAGGCCCTAGGTCCTGGGAGGGGAAAGAATATAGTTTGAAGAGTACAGTGTTCTTATTTATAGTCTATAGTGAGCATTGAGAAGTGGAAGTCTTTGTCTACATGCTCTGATCTTTCCAATATAAGTAAAGTTTACTGGGCTTCCCCTGAAACACATAAATTCAAACTTCTTACTTAAATTTATTTTTTTAAATGTACTAGTCAAATAGAAGACACTGCAGATCAGAATCTATGAGAGCAGAATAACGTACCAATTCTACTGGTACAAGAGTGCACCCCTTTCCAGTCATAGTTCTTGGACCTTTCCTGTTTTACAGGCCACGTGTTTTGAGATCTAGAATAATTTATTAGTTACTAGAGCAGTGCCATATTAGAATATGACTGAATTGGATTGAAAAATCACAGTATTTTGCATTGTCCTTAATACAATCTGTTGAATGAAACAGACGGTAAAACAGGTGTAAGGGTTCATACAATAGACACACGCAAACTTCCTCCACACACTAATTATAACATGAAATGTCAACAAGCAAAAAAACAGATGAACAGGAATTTAATATAACGGAGGAGCATTTTAGAAATTATAGTATCTAATCCTGGAAAGCAGGAAGCTGTAATCAGTGTATTACACTACGCTTAAGCAAAGTAATAACCATTATAATCCATTTGATTCTCCAGACAAATTATATTTCCTGTAGTACATCTTTTAATCCTTTTTGATATGATTATTCCCAGATTCTTTGAAGTTTATCCTTCTCTTATAAAGATGATCTGGATTAGGTTCCTAATTTCAAGTTGGCCACCTTTGCTCCCACAAAGAAAGGGACAAATTTAAAACATTCTTAATGAGGTGTCCTTATATTATTTAGAAATGTCCAGAATGATACTAAGAATAATTATATTTTCATAAGAAATAGCATATGTCACAATTTTAAAGTACCGTCTGTGAACTCTATTGTTATAAAATATTTTCCACTATTACGTTTCAGATATTTACCATTGAATTTTCCTACTAAGACTATATAGAACCTCTTTTGTATTTGAGCTTTGTTTTGGCAATAAATATTGATATTCTAGGATTTAAGAAAATGATTTTCTGGAGCAAAAGCAGAGTAAAATGTCGCTAAATACTGTGCCATAAATTTAATTTGTGTATTATTAATTATGGTTTTTAAAGTTGATATGAAGAAGAACCCTGATACGTATTGGAGATACTCAGCATGCCAAAGTTATTCTTTAATAAATATAAGCAATGATATCTGAAATGTGAAACAGTTGAATTTAAGATAGATAAACGTAAGAGATTATTGGGTCCAATCCCTTTAATTTGCAGAGAAAGTTAAATTGACAAAGTTATAGAGCATTTAAATATTCAGGCATTTTTAGCAGAGTCAGCACTGGAAATAAAAGTGAAAATAAAATAAATAATAAATAAAAGTGAAACCCCTCCTCTATGTGAACATGGTGAATATATGATGAAAGTCATTTTAATCTTCTGGCAAGTGTGCTGATTCACATTTGCCATTGACTAATGGCATTGTATTACGTACTAATCTAAATGATAGTCATCTGAATCACCTAATTTGTATAGGAAAGTCGTATTCCACATTGTATATCAAATTACATTTTACCTCAGAAATGCATTAATGTACATAGCTATGATGTAATAAAGAAAAAAATAAAAAATAAATAAAAAGAGATTTGCAAACATGAGTTAGTGTTGACATAGTTAATTCTAAAACACAGGAAGTTACGAAGGAGAGCAAACTGATGTTGCCTCTGCTTTGTTAACCGTGAAATATCAACAAAAGTCATCAAGGATCTTATTTTCCTGCAAGCCTGGAAGTCTTGTGATAGGAGTGGGGGAAATTGAGGCAGAGATTTCTGAACACAGAACATAAATTCACATTATGTAGTTTAGGGTTCTATCATAAAGGGGGATTAAAACATCTTTAGTTCTTCAGAAAGATACTCTGGGACTATAGAAAAATTTCCCACAGATAAGTGGGAGTGTAAAGCACCTATAGCGATCTAGAAGAAGATAAATTAAGTAACATTTATGTAGGATCTACTATATATCAGACCCTAAGCTAGATTGTTTACATTAAAATATTTTTGATTCTTCAAAACAATTCTATGAGGTAACTATTTTTATCTGAATGTTTGATTTTAAGGTCCTTAGGGAAGGCCGCACATGAAATATATATATTTTATTAATGGGAAGGAATGTTTTCTACTCTAATATTAATAGATTCTCAAGTTTTAAAACTATTTAAACTATTCTATTTCATTCCTATAGAGACAAAACGCACTGTTTCTGGAATCAGTCTGCCTGGGTCCAGTGCTGGCTCTCCAACTCCCTCCTAGCGTCAGGGTCCTTATTTGTAAGATGGGACTGATGGAGCCGTTGTGAAAGGGAAAGGAGGTAATGTGAGTACAAATCTGCCCAGGGCCCTAAGCGCGGTAAAATCTCAACCCTCAGCTCTTGTTCGCATTATAAATCTCCCCTGCAGAGGGAGCAATAAACCTATAAATATAGGATTCTTAAAGGCCCACAAAGCACAAGCTCTTGGGAGAGACAAACAAGAAGGTGACAGCTTAAGGAAAGACAGTTCCCTCTTGGAGAAAAATGTACCGTGGCTCTCAGCAAAGAGTTTGGGTGTTGCCCAACTTCAGAAGACTCAGAAAGAGAAGCCAAGATCTGGAGATTACAGAAACCAGGAAGAGGAACACTGATGCCTGAGAAGCCCAGTAATGCTGACATTGAAAATCCCCACAGTGTAAGCATGAGCTAGAAAAGTGGCCTGAAGAATCGCTCCGGTTTATCACAAACTTCCCCAGGTGGAGGTAACTGAAGATGTGAGGCAGGTGTGGAGATAACAGTAATAATAGCTACCATAAACTTTATAATCCTCACAACAGTTTTATGAGTTGCAAGGAAAGCTAGTGGTGTTACTATCTTCCCAAGGTCTCAAAGTTAAAAGTGATGAAGTTGCGATTCTTACTCCTTATGGGTTGCTGTAGAAATGTCTCCAGCAGCGTATGTGTCTAGGACCACAGGTTTGCTTGAGAGTTTTCTTTTTTATGGCTCATCTGGTCTGGAGATGCCATTGTAGGTCCCTGATGTTCAGCCTGTGTTCCAGTGAAAAAAACATCTGGTCTCCCCAAGGACAATGGCTATGAGAAGGAGAGTGTTACACAGAAGAGAAATCCGGTTTTCACAATTTTCTGACTTGGGTTTCTCTGAGTTCCCTCCACAGTGTGGATACAGGAGGTTGACCTCCATTTATATCAGACTCTGTCTCTCTCCATCCCAGCTCCCAAAGAAGTATTTCTGTTCATTGTTTTTATGTAATTATACTTTGTAGTCATGTTTTAAAAGTTCTTCTAGAAATACAAGAAAAAGATTGGTTGATGTTTCTATCAGTTAGTGTCAATGAAAGAAACAGAAGCACTAAGATATAGGTAGATGATGATGATGAAGATAGATGATAAATAGATACATGTAATGATTTTTATTAACAGAAATTTGATTTCACAGAATTGTGGGAGCAGGTTTAGTAGTCTTTGTAAACTTTTGCCTTTATATCTGATGCTTAACATCCCTGGAGAAAATGGATGGAAAGTAAGAGAGAGCAAGAAAACACTGCAACCCACAAACACAAACTAGAGCCGGGGAGGACCAGCAGAAGCATGTGTCATATTGCTGCTGAACTTGATGGAATAAGTGTCCTACAGAAGCTGCGACATGTTAAACACACACCTGGCCTAGGAGTCAGACAACCTGACCATCTCTCCAGAGACAGACAGAACAGTTGCTGGCCAGGCTGCTGCCTCACAGCAGTGAAGTGAACCAGCACATAAGCACCAGTGCGAGAGGGGATAAGGGTGCTGCTGCCACTCTTCTGCCCTCCAGATGATCCCAGAAGGATCTCTCATGTGGCTCAGCCTAACCAAAAACACAGGAAAGAGGATTCCGGGAAATGTATTTTCGTTCGGCCTTGCCAGATGGAACATGATACAAAGTGACCACAATAGACCTATTTTCCATTTGGCACACACACACATCTTACTAAACCAGACTTAATCTCCAAAGAAAACAATGACAACATCATGCCTCTGGCTATCAAGATACAAATATCTCAACTACAATCAAAATCAAGCTAACCTGAAAATACCTTTCATGTCCAGAAAGGTGGTGTGAAGAGCTCGGGGGACTCATTCTTTAGTCAAAAAACCGTATGTGGTGAAAATTTCTTGAAGATTTATTCTAAATGCACATATCACTTAGGAAACCTTTATTTGAGAAAATCTATTAAATTGTGGTAAGAACGAGAGTTTATGACACTCTACCCATGACTGGCTCATCTTTATTCTCTCTATAGATGAGCTGATGGAAGACTCACTCCAGGACAGTGTGGCCAGGAAGATAGAGTCCCCCCACCTCTTGGCTCGATGGCTGTGGTACGTCCCCATGAGAGAGAACCCAGTAGCACTCCTCCTCCACTGCACAGCTCTGCACTCCAGATGAGTGTGAATGAGGAGTGCAGGGTCTCTAAGTAGTTCCCACTCTCAGAGTATAGGCTCTAGTTCAGGCACAGCAAGCTGAGAATCCTGGGGTTCCAGTGGTCCTCACCCCAGCTCATTTAACAGCAGCTCAGAGCAGGAGAGGCAAGTCAAATAAAACCAGACACTACCAGCCCCATCCAGCATCCTGCTCACAGTGCAGGGGATTGATTGCTCCAGGAAGGAGGCACTCTTCCAGTCCTGGAGCAGTGGTTTGGAGTTTTGTATAGGGAAGAGGTAAGATATAAGAATGGGGTCCTCTAGAGCAGTAGTCCCCAACATTTTTGGCACAAGGGACCGGTTTTATAGAAGCCAATTTTTCCATGGCCTGGAGAGTGAGAGGAGATGTTTGAGGATGATTCCAGCACATTATGTTTATTGTGCACTTTATTTCTGTTATCTTTACAATGTAATTTATAATGAAATAATTGTATAACTCATCATAATGCAGAGTCAGTGGGATCCCTGAGCTTGTTTTCCTGCAACTAGGTCTTAGGTTTGGGGACGACGACACTAAAGATCTCTCTAAAGGATCTGTCTTTATATAATAACAGAGTGTGCAAAGGTTCAGGATGCAAAGTGTTCTCCAAAACAATGCAGATTTGGATGGTAAGCTATTATTAGAAGGATAATAGCTCCATTAGAACCACAAGCTATAAGAAAGTTAGTTTACCACCTTAAAAAGAAAGGAAAGTAATAACAAGTTGTTCTATAAGTCCACAAATGTTAGTTTGGGCAGAAACATGGAGAAAATCTGAGTAAAATCCATATCCAGTGTGTCTATTCCAATCAGAATAAATGCTATCCCTCCATAATGAAAGCAAGTCATTGCAATAAACTTGCCACTGTGTAGCTTGATGATGCCCTTGGGCAATGGTGACATATCAGAGCTCAGTGTTGATCTCATTAGTTGACTGAGCACTCAGCAGTGGCTGTGGTTAGATGGGCCTCAGTGAGTAGAAATGTATATATAACTTCCCTCATGTCAAAATGGCCACTTGTTCATGAGCCAATTAGACATGCGATCTGATGCGGAATGACATCCACCAAATGAATCATTCTACCCCTTTATTATTATAATCCTTCTTTGGTGAGTATTAACATCGGACACAAACTTTTCCACAAACTAAGCTCATTTGACAAACTGCCGAAAATTAACCATGTTCTATGAATTGCTGTAGACTCATACTTTTGGGTCATCTCCTCCAAACTAAATGAACAACCAGGAATACACCCTGCATTTCTGCCCACTGAAAGGATTTCCCTTCATCACCCCCCTTCAGGGCCTTCCCAGCAGGGGCATATAGTACTGTAGTCTTCTATTTTGAAGGGCATCTTACATGTTCCTTCCTCAGGCAACCAAGCACAGGGATTTCCCTACAAATCCCTAGATGTAGGAGGAGAAAAAGAAGACAATGTCTAGGAAGCAGCAGCCATAGGCATCTAGGCAGCTTTCTCATGCAACTTATTGTGCCTTTGGGACCTCGTTCCATTTGGGTATAAAGCACTGGTGTGCACACGTGACTTTATGGCATGGTGTGTAGGACCACACACACATCGTGAAGAGCAGCTCATGGTAACTTAGCAGGCCGCGGTTAGATTTTCTTCCATTTCTGCTAAGGTCCAATACCAAGCCAAAAGCTATTCTCCAAAAGGAGACTATAGTTTTCCTACAGAGGATAGCCCAGCTTTGCTCCAATTACTAATTGTGCATTGTGTGTCACCTATAGGGACCTGTCAAAGGCTCCAAATATCCTACTTATTTGTCACTGAGATTTTAAGATCACTAGATTTGCTATGTCATATGGGCTGAGGTACAGAGCAGCTTACACAGCTGGACTGTAGCAGAACATTCCTTTATTCTGGGCTTCACTCAGAACTAGTTACTATCAATGAATGGATCAGTACAGAACAAACACATGCGTTATATACTCCTTTCAAATTCCAAAAGTGCTTACAAGGATATTGTTTCTTTTTCTTGTGTGTTTCTATTTAATATTCATGATGAGGATTTCTAGCGACCCCTCTTACTTCATAGGTCAGGGTACCAGCTCCTGACTATATCTTCTCCATTACGCATTTTAAGAGTGGGTAAATGACCACAGTAGACTTGGGGACCAGCTGAGACCATGATTATCTGACTTTCAAAAGCTTCTAGTTTGACTGGCTGACCGTAGTGCCATCTTGGATTTCCAGAAATAAATGTGATTTCAGAGCCAGTGTCTAGTACTTCCCCAAATTTGCAAAAGCCTTGTGTACATCCCATTGGGGAAGTCTGAGCAGTGACTAATATTATACATTTTTTGGCAATGTAGCAAGATCTTTCCTCAAGAAGATCCAGCTTCCCCTTCATTCAAGTCTATGAAGTGACTCAAGTATGGGAAATGATTAAAAGGCTGTGATTCTGTTTTTACAAAACAAGACTTAGATCTTTTCTGCTGATATAGATCAGTAGTACTTCAATACCATCTATAGTTGATTGTCATTATTCACCGTAGTTATGCTCTGTAAAGCCACCATGCACACTGAACTAGCAAATACTGAACCATTGCTCCTAGGAGAAATACAAAGTTAGATTCCTGCACTTCTGTTCACAATATTTTTGTCATCCAATCAGTACATACCCTTGTTTTTTGCATATTTCTGTTTAAAGACATGCTATTTAATATGCGGATCATTACAAAAGTTTTGAGATACATAAAAATAGGGAAACATAAAGTTCCCATGTAGAGAAACAGATGAAGTCCTCCCAGCAACACTGATAAACCACCTAAGTTGAAGCTTGCACAGGTGAATCAGAAAGTAGTCTGTCAACTGTGTTTCTTGGAAGTGAAATAACGGGCTGTAACATTCTGTCCCAAAATTTTGGTGGTAGCCTACGTACATGCTGTTTATTCTTTAACATTGAACTGATGGCAAGAACGTGGTAAGTCATGCCTGAGCAGAGCTTTTCGAACATTGTGTTTTCTCTATAAGGCACTCTGTAGCCTTCTTTCACTCAGGACCACAGGCTAGGACTTTTGCAGTATAATCAGGGGCCATTTTAAACAGCAAAACAAATCATTAACAAAAAGCACAAAAATGCAGAATATGAACCACTAAAGAGACTTTGAAAAGAACACTTGTTTACAGTTTGAGAGCTGAAACAAAAAGCCAAAGCATTGCCCTGTTTGACCTCAGCTGGGAAGGTAAGCATCAGCAGAGTTGTTAAATATTTTGCTATTTTGTACACGTGTACATTCATGCACAAAGGACCTCAAAATCACTGTTTCTATTAATTTTGAAGTTATAGAAATTTTACAAATAGGTGAATTTGCAAATACAAAAATAGGAAACAGCAAGAATTGACTCTGTTTTAATTCACAGAATCAATTACTCAATGCCAAAGAGCTCTGTGAATCATCCCGTTCTGATTATGGTTTTGGCTCTGCTGTCTATTATGATAAACCTGCCCACCTTGTCTTTGGCAAGTTAGTGCCTCTACTTGTACCCTGCCTCCACAGGATTCTACCATCCTTGTGACTTGCAAGTATCCAAGTTTGATGGCAGCAGTTCTAATGTAATTTCTGACCTGCTGAGAAAAGCCATCACAGAACTTGTCAACAATATATTTAGCAAAGCCATAGGGAAGAAAATGTCCTCTGGACCATCCCAGGGAGGTAAGCATGTCTTAAATAATACATCCATTCTAGCATTTCTATCTTTATAACCCTTTGGATTATTTTCAATGTGCAAAGTAGATTTTAGCGTTTCAATGTTACCTAATGTCGGGTCAATGTTTTAGTCAACCAGACAAACAGACTTAGAGTGATTTCTAGCTCCTCTTAAGCTCAGGCGTCAAATTTGGAATACTTGCTTAGTGGGCTTATATCACTAAATTCATTCTGAGCCAATTTTATATTTCTTCCACCTTGATTCTATACCATAAATTTCATTTCCCACATATATTGCCCAGATTTATGTCAGTATAAATTGGAAAATTCACACGGTTCTCTGGTCTGTAGCATATCTCCTCATAGGTTACACTTCTACCTACCCATGTGGGGCTTGTGGGGATTTGAGTTTGATTATAGGTTTGGAAGCAAGGAGAGTTTCTGGGGTTATGTCTTGAGAAGGATCAGCAGTGCCTTGCATATCAACCAACCCAGGCAAAGCTTTTTGTAGGCTTTTCAAACAAGAAGAGACCAACTACTTCACCCAAGGATAGAAGGGCTGTTTCAATTGGCAAAGAAGGCTTGCTAAAATAGAGAGACAGGTTCAAGGCACCCAACATCATCAGAATCTGCTTATATCTCCTTATTGCAATTTTCACAGTCCCATTCCTTTCCAACAAATGTCTTCACTTTAACAGAGATACTATAAGGTTGGAAAATCATTTGTGTTGCAGTTCAGCCAGGCTTAAGATTAAAATTGGAGTTTACTTTTTAGAAATCTCAGCTCTGATCTATATAGGATGTGAATTAAATAACAGACAGTTTCAGATCAGCTCCCTTGTGGATAATTTGAGCTGAGAATTTAAACCCCTACACTGAGCATGTGCTTTCTTCAAATTCTCCAGAATATTTATAAGCATCAACCAATGCCAACATATTCATATTTTCTTCTTTTTTTTTTTTTTTTGACGGAGTCTCACTTTGTCACCCTTGGTAGAGTGTCATGTCATCACAGCTCACAGCAACCTCAAACGCTTGGGCTCAAGTGATTCTCTTGCCTCGGCCTCCCAAGTAGCTGGGACTACAGGCGCCCACTACAACACCTGGCTACTTTTAGAGACAAGGGTCTCACTCTGGCTCAGGTGAGCCTTGAATCTGTGAGCTTAAGCAATCCACTGACCTCAGCCTTCCAGGGTGCTAGGATTATAGACATGAGCCACCAACCCATCCTATGTTCATATTTGCAATAAAATTATTTATTTATTTATTTATTTTTGTTGTTGGGGATTCATTGAGGGTACAAAAAAACACATTACACTGATTGCATTTGTTAAGTAAAGTCCCTCTTACAATCGTGTTTTGCCCCCAAAAGGTGTGGCACACACCAAGACCCCACCCCTTTGCTCCTTCCCACTCTGCTCTTCCTTTCCCCACCCCAACAAAATTTTTATG